>JANAVB010039019.1:1065002-1117502 GCA_029216955.1 Iris pallida | reverse complement strand
TGAACAAGAATATCTTGATATGAAAATGAGTACAGGAGAACAAGAAATATAAAATACAGGAAATAAACATGAAAGTACAGGAACATAAGTACAGGAAATAAAGTATAGGAATGTAACTATGAACCTGAAGTACAAGACATGACAAGTACATAATGTTTGAAATAAAACTAGCCTATGTGACCAGCTGGGGTGAGTACATGAATATGTACAGGAGTACATGAATATCGGTACGGCTTAGGACCCACGTGCACGATACGGGGCCAAAGCTATCTACATGAATATAGTAACCGGGGTTTGGTCACATAGCTAGTGAATTTTCCCTTCCGACACAAGTAAGTACAAGAACAGGAAATACAGGGGTATAAGATATCGTGCCATGACGTGTCACAAGAAAAGTACAAGATATGTAAATGCACAAGACCCATAGAAAAGTACTTACCTTGCTCCGGGAAAGTACGGGTAATCAATGGAACTGGATGTCCTCCTGTTTTAAAATGATTTTACAAGTTGGTTAATTTCTAAACAATATTATTACTCTAATCTTCATTTCTAACTAGTCCAGCTTTCAAAATGTATAGAAAGGTACTAGTTGTCATTTTGTTAATTTCTCCCATGGCTAAAAGTAAGAATTTCAGATTTCCTAATGATCTACTAATTTGCTAGCTAATATCTATACTAATTAAACACTTATCATGAAATAATACAAGGAAATGACTTCAAAATAGACTAACTATTAACAGGTCTAACATCAGTATTGTTCCATGAACCTTGCATCAATACACATCTTATATAAGCTTGCAGTTTATCAGTTATGCCAAACTAAAGACTACCACTCTGGATATCCTATGATTTAGAAGAAGGGATGAAGTTAAACAACCATTCAGTTAAAGTATTCAGAAACCAAAAGCCTACTGTAACATATCCAGGTAGAACATCTACAAACCAAATTAAACAAAAGGCCAAACAGCTATTGCTCAATAGAGTGCCTTTTGAAATAGTCAACAGTTATCCCTTATCATACAATTGAGGGTTCAAAAGAAAATAGAATTCTTTAAAGCTGGGTTACAGTTCTATACCTGACCACAAGCAATCCCAAGTCATAAAATCGAAAGGCAACAATATGAAGAAAAACTGTAATGACAAAAGAACATTGATACCAATTGATCATTAAGATTGCTGTTACCAGCACCAACTTGTCACAGAGATCCCATTAATCAAATAGAGAAATCTCTTTAAGAAAATAGAGCCCTTATATTGTATCATGGATTAGATTCAACTGGACTGAACAAATAATTCACCAACAGAATCAATACTCAGTTGAGAAGAACAAAATAAGAATTTAAACACATCATTTGCTAATCACTGCTGGTTGAACTCCTTCTCAACAGCTACAACCCAACTTCGAAATCCCATGTGCATAAAAAAGGTGCCTAGCATCAGGAATTGTCCAGGCACGACACCACCAATCGGACACGAACGCAAAGCACGATCATCCGGACACGAATGCGACACTGTCTACAACGTACGATACGAACACGGACACAAAACGCAACTGCAAACCTATAACCCAACCATTCTTATTTCAGAACATACACACATGTGATTCTCAGAAGAACTAATCTCAAGAAAATAGTCATACCTGAAAGTAGATCCGAACGAACAAGTACAACCCAAAAAATCGAATAAAATCCTTGTCGTAGCACCCAGTTTCCCAAATAAAGGTAATTTTAAAATTTCGTGTTTATAATTATTTTAATAATGATATTTAATTCATGATATAATTTTTGGTGATTTTAAATTATTTTAAAATTATTTAAATCAATAACTTGTGGTTTTGACGTTTTGCTAGTGAAACCCTAGAGACTGTTTGACCTAGAGCCTAACCATGTGATTATGATATTTTAATGTCATTTTTGGCCTAAGGATATATTTTTTTGCATTTGACCTCTTTGAATTATTTAGATATTATTTTATTATTTATGATATTGTTTTGGGGTTATTTGAGTCGGGTTCGAATTTTAACTCAATCCGACTTGAAACAGGGACCCGGGGGTAGTTTGACTCTAGTGGGACCCACACACTAGTTAGGCATGGCCCACATGATATTAATTTTAGTCCACATGATAGAAATATTTTAGTTAGAGGTTAGACTAATTATTATGGATAAGGTTAGTGTGATTAGAGACTTTAGAATGACTAATTTAGCCCCAACCAATTAGCCCTTTCCTAATACTCCTAGAATAGGTTAGTGGGGGCATTTTGGACCTTACCATAATAGGACAAATAGCCCCATATGGCCAGCCACTTTGGGAGAGGATAGGCTCAAGTTCATTTCATTATTCTCATCCACACTCTCTCTCTTGTTCTTCCCCAAATTCCTAGAGAGCAATCCCTAGCAATTTCTCCACCAAATCCTTCCATTTCGCCACCAAATCTTCTTCTTTCCCTCTCCATTCTAGCCAAGGAGGAAGCTACCCAAGTTTGGAAGGATTCGGAGCTCGTTCGTGTCCTTTTGGAATCTTTATGTGTCGGTGTCGCTCCGGGAAGGCTTTTCTTCGATTCGATCTACCGGGAGGTATAAATCCCTTCTCCTTTTCATTTCCTAACTTAGAAATGTCATAACTTCTAGCTCAAAGCTCGGTTTAATCTCCCGTTTTTTTAAAAGAAGCGTACTGAAGTTAGCTTTCCAAAAACATGTATTAATAGGCCTAATTCTTTCTGTAACTTTCTGGAGAATTATTTGAGTGTCAGCTGTACGAAAGACAAATGCGTTCTCGGTGTTTTCGCGATTCCGGGAGTTTCCAGAAACGAAAACGCGATCCGTTTGAAGTTTCGAAAAGCTAACACATAGATCTATAACATACTTTAATCCTAGATTTTAATTCATGCTGAGATGGTACAGTATTGATTATTAGTAGGAGTTACTATTCGGCATATACATTTTGTGTACCCTTGTGTGTAATATAATGTTCTATTTGATTTTAACCCATGTTAATGTATATACATTATGTAATTAAATAGAGAATGCAAGCTTGAGTAAATGGTTAAATAAATGATGTATGAGGTGTAAGTATCCTATCTAATGTAAGCATGTATAAGTATGGCTTGTAATGAATATGTAGGTTCCATAGTATGTAATGTATGGTGCATATAGTAGTGCAAGATAATAAATGAATGATGAATGAATGCAAGCATGAATGTAGTGTAATAATAGATGTAATGTATGCAATATACAAGTTAATGTGATGTAATGTTCTATGTTAACAAAAATCCTATATTACCTCATGTACCCCCTTACACTATGTTGACACTATCACACTTGACACTTTGTTCACTTACACTTTGACACTCTTTGATATGTATACACTATATATGCCTATTTAACCCTCACTTTCCCCTTTGCCATGTTCATATACACACACATAGCCTCTTAAATAAGTATTTATGAATATAGTTAACTTAGATATGTATGTATATTATATATATGTTAGCATATTGTGTTGTAATATATAAGTTTATATAACCATTTGAAATGCCATGATTATAGACCTAATGTTGAATACCAATATATGCATGTGTATATATGTGTAGACATATATATAGCTTAAAGTAATAGATTACCTAGTGTATATCCAATGTAAATTCTTGCCTATTTGAGTATTGAATAATTGCATGCTATATAGAGTTGGGTGTATGTTGGCTTGTATAGCCTTGTATTGATGTGTGCTTGCTAGGATAGTCTTGGTTAGGCCTAGTAAGCCTTGCTGGGTTAGGACATGACCTAGTTTGACTAGTGCAGTTGACCAGAGTTGACCAAGGGTTGACTTTGGCCTAGTTTGACCTAGATTCATGTAGAATGCATTGTAGTGCTTTATATTACCCTTCTGGACATGTTGTGACTTGTGCTGTTCTAATTAGGAGCCAGACACCTCTCTTCGGACAGTATCTTTACCTTGGACATTCAAATATCAGGCGAGTACATTGTCTGATCATTTCATATCCTGTTTAGAATTATTTTCCTGCTTTAAATTACTTTACTTGATACTGTCACGTTGGTCACACGAATTGGTACTATATGGATCTTTTCATGAGATGTTATTCTCCTCGGGAGCATCGGATACTGCATGTTTTGTGCGTTTCACGAATCATCACGTATCTCTATGATTCTTCTGATTTACGAATCGCTTGTGACACATGTACTCTCATGTTCACAGAGCCATCATGAATCACCTTCACGTATCACTCATTTTATGAGCCATGTGAAGTTTTACGAATCTTAACATAACTTGAACAGATCCTTGTGTATTGATTGGGGATGGGGGAGTAGAAATAGACATGTGAATATTATCCAAGTAGCTGTAGTTATGAATCACTCTCTTAGCTGTAGTCATAAATCTTCTATGCCATTCACATGTTTATATTTTACTCTGACTCACTAGTCACTATTAGTTCTCTATGTATAGTAGATATTTCTATTACAGTTCTCTTTCTCTGTTTACATACTGTATTTTCTTCAGATCCTGTATCTTACTTTACTTCATGATTATATTTTCTAACCTGCTATGATCTGTTGAGATGTACTATGCTCGCTCCAGTCCTGACTGGACCTGTTGATAAATTTTACAGATAGCCTGGAGGTTGCCTGCTACCCTAGAGGAGACAGTAGAGGTTGCATAGATAGCTAGGGTTTTTGCTTATAGTTTATTTTTAGTCATCTTGAGTTGTATTTATGGATTACTGTATTTGAGTTTTGAGATGTATCCTGAGTTTGTATCTTAGACACTAGACTTCTATCTGTTGTATCTCTTTTCGATTTCATGTTTTATCTATCTTCCTTTATGCTCTACCTTAGATGTGATTGAGTTTACATTCTGCTTTGTCACCCCCATTCGGGGAGTATAAACTGTTTTGTCTTATACTGTTAGATGCATTGAGACCTAGGACAGTGTTCTACCGTCGACACTGCGGCGTAGGCTGGGCGTTGTTACGTTCTCGTGCCCTAACTCTAGGGTGCGGGTCGTGACACGTTTTTAGTGGTGGCCCATGCAGGTCGAGATTCGCATTAGTGCAATTTCGTAGTAGCGCAACGACTTAGTTGTACTACTACGAGCCTGCTATAGGATATATAAATTAAGATGTTAGGATGAGAGGATACTCAATCACTGTTAGGATTCCTTGATAGATTCCTGGGATGACCCTTGAGAATCTCATTTTGAATTCCGATTTAAACTCTTTTTCCTTGTTTTGATTCACCTTTTTCCTTGATTTGAATTTGATTTTGTGGATTCATTGTAGAACTTTGAATCCTGGTATTAGTTGATGATTTTGATAAAATTTTGTAGTTGTTGATTTAATTTTGTATTTAGATTAATATTTTCAAATCCAAGGTACTCAATCACACTTAGGATTCTTTGAGAGATTTCTGGGACGACCCCTGAGAAACTCATTTTAAACTTCAATGGGAATTCCTTTTCCTCTTGTTTGGATTCACCCTCATTCCTTGCTATTGAATTTAAGCTTGATGGGTTCCTCTCGTTTGAACCGATGAGAAGGAACATATCTTCATTATTCTTTCTCGCCATTATTCCCTTGCATTCTTATTTACCTCTTATCTTAAACTCTGTCTCATTACATTAATTACCCATATCTTGTCGTCCCTACCAGATGCACTTTGAAACCCTTGAATCTTCATATCTTTTGCATGGGGAAGGCTAAGGAAGTGACGTAAATTATGTAGCTCAGAGAAGACGTAACTGGTTATCAGATGACTAACTCGATCTTCATTATTTTTGTGCATTAATTACCACCTCTTGAACTCCCACTTTCTAATTGAGATCCTTGACGTTCCTTATCGTGACTTTGATATTCGGAATGTAATACTAGCTGTTACCCTCCAACAAATCTTATATGCAAGACCTAGACGAGCTCACCTTCGTGTAGGTATATCATATCCCACTAAAACCCGTATTCTTGTACTCTATTTTCTTGATATGATTTTCTGGTCAACTGGCTAAACTATAACCTCTACCATTATACTAAATTTCTGCTTATTTTAATTAGAAATCCAGCCTTGACTCAATTCTTTCGACCCGACATGTGATGGTGTTCTGCTTGTTTCCTTAGATGCTTAACCTTGTACCTTATCTGATTACTTGACCCGTTGGTTAAGAAACTTGGACTATGTAATTCCTTTTATCATTACCACCCTTATATCTTGTGCTGCTAAATTAGCCTTAGTTTTGCAAGCTTATCTATTTTTGAGCTTGGTCATGACATATTTTATTGGGTGGCCACCCACTAACATATTGTCTAATCAGAACCGGTACATGATGGTCTGATCAACCTATTGCACTTTGGTTCGCTTTTTCATGTATCAATCTACGAGAATGGAGACATAGTTAAACTTGACCCTAGAGTCTCATTCGCGACAGCCTTGACAATTCTCCTTGAAATCTTTTCATCGCCTATGAACCTCGTATTCGTACTCAGTCGAATTAAATTTAATCATGACCTGAACCTCCATCATTGGATGCTCGTGCTCATACTTTGATTTCATTGATTTCCCTTCTTGTCCAAGTCTCATTTTATCCCGAAATTGATCAACTTAGATCGTGTCAAGACAAAAATCTATTTGTGATTTGTTGTGCCTAAATTTTCAATTTTTGCCATTTTATGGAATAGTAACCTTTTAATAATTTCTTAGTTGCTTGTTAATGACCAATTTTCATATAGGAAGGTAGACAGCCCTACAACCTTGATGATTGTTGTTCCCTTACCTTCCCAATTAGGACACCCTAGATTGTTTGTGTGTTGATACCATAGTACTGTTTTGACCTAGAATGATTAGTGTACCCAGGTGAGACTTCCAACTGCTACGGTATGCCCTGACCTTGTATACTATTCCTTCAAATTGCATGATTTAGATAAATTTATTTTAGACCTTGATTGTTGGGAAATAGGGACGTCACTCCATTAGTATCAGTTGTAGATATATATGGGTTAGTCCTTGATGTGGGGATGTGTGTCTATAAACATGTAGCTTAGGAGATTTAGGAGAGATTATAGTATCAGTCTTGATAGGATGTACTAGTCTTTTGGTGAGTATAAATGTGTTATGAGAGATAGGGGCCTATATGTCTTAGTAATGCATCGTTCCTATGGTAATAGAATGTATTAATAGATGGTTAATAGGAAGATAATAGTTTGAGCATACCTATAGCCTATGATCAGTTCCTTTTCATCCTTAGTTAAGACCACTTTAAAATAGGTCCAGTCCCTTGGATATAGGTTCCAGTCCATATTCTATTGAAGTTCCAATACCGTCGTACAGCAGAGCAGTATTGGAGGTATTCCTAGATTGACACTTTTTAGATGTCCGTTTATTATTCCAGTGTTAGGAAGTGTTACCTTAGATATTGGGTAGGTTAGAGGCTCTAGAAGGAGTACTATCGATCTTAAATTTCGAGGACGAAATTTTTCTAAGGTGGGTAGAGTTGTAGCACCCAGTTTCCCAAATGAGGGTAATTTTGAAATTTCGTGTTTATAATTATTTTAATAATGATATTTAATTCATGATCTGATTTTGGTGATTTTAAATCATTTTAAAATTTTTAAATCAATGACTTGTGGTTTTGACGTTTGCTAGTGAAACCCTAGAGACTGTTTGACCTAGAGCCTAACCATGTGATTATGATATTTTAATGTCATTTTTGGCCTAAGGATATTTTTTTTTGCATTTGACCTCTTTGAATTATTTAGATATTATTTTATTATTTATGATATTGTTTTGGGGTTATTTGAGTCGGGTTCAATTTCAACTAAATCCGACTTGAAACAGGGTCCCTGGGGTAGTTTGACTCTAGTGGGACCCACACACTAGTTAGGCATGGCCCACATGATATTAATTTTAGTCCACATGATAGAAATATTTTAGTTAAAGGTTAGACTAATTATTATGGATAAGGTTAGTATGATTAGAGACTTTAGAATGACTAATTTAGCCCCAACCAATTAGCCCTTTCCTAATACTCATAGAATAGGTTTGTGGGGGCATTTTGGACCTTACCATAATAGGACAAATAGCCCCATATGGCCAGCCACTTTAGGAGAGGATAGGCTCAAGTTCATTTCATTATTCTCATCCACAATCTCTCTCTTGTTCTTCCCCAAATTCCTAGAGAGCAATCCCTAGCAATTTCTCCACCAAATCCTTCCATTTCGCCACCAAATCTTCTTCTTTCCCTCTCCATTCTAGCCAAGGAGAAAGCTACCCAAGTTTGGGAGGATTCGGAGCTCGTTCGTGTCCTTTTGGAATCTCTACGTGTCGGTGTCGCTCCGGGAAGGCTTTTCTTTGATTCGATCTACCAGGAGGTATAAATCCCTTCTCCTTTTTATTTTCTAACTTAGAAATATCATAACTTCTAGCCTAAAGCTCGGTTTAATCTCCCGTTTTTTTTAAAAGAAGCGTATTGAAGTTAGCTTTCCAAAAATATGTATTAATAGGCCTAATTCTTTCTGTAACTTTCTGGAGAATTATTTGAGTGTCAGCTGTACGAAAGACAAACGCGTTCTCGGTGTTTTCGCGATTCCGGGAGTTTTCGAAAACAAAAACGCGATCCGTTTGAAGTTTCGGAAAGCTAACACATAGATCTATAACATACTTTAATCCTAGATTTTAATTTATGCTGAGATAGTACAGTATTGATTATTAGTAGGAGTTACTATTCGGCATATACATTTTGTGCACCCTTGTGTGTAATATAATGTTCTATTTGATTTTAACCCATGTTAATGTATATACATTATGTAATTAAATAGAGAATGCAAGCATGAGTAAATGGTTAAATAAATGATGTATGAGGTGTAAGTATCCTATCTAATGTAAGCATGTATAAGTATGGCTTGTAATGAATATGTAGGTTCCATAGTATGTAATGTATGGTGCATATAGTAGTGCAAGAGAATAAATGAATGATGACTGAATACAAGCATGAATGTAATATAATAATAGATGTAATGTATGCAATATACAAGTTAATGTGATGTAATGTTCTATGTTAACACAAATCCTATATTACCTCATGTACCCCCTTACACTATGTTGACACTATCACACTTGACACTTTGTTCACTTACACTTTGACAATATGTATACACTATGTATGCCCATTTAACCCTCACTTGCCCCTTTGCCATGTTCACATACACACACATAGCCTCTTAAATAAGTATTTATGAATGTAGTTAACTTAGCTATGTATGTATATTATATATATGTTAGCATATTGTGTTGTAATATATAAGTTTATATAACCATTTGAAATGCCATGATTATAGACCTAATGTTGAATACCAATATATGCATGTGTATATATGTGTAGACATATATATAGCTTAAAGTAATAGATTACCTAGTGTATATCCAATGTGAATTCTTGCCTATTTGAGTATTGAATAATTGCATGCTATATAGAGTTGGGTGTATGTTGGCTTGTATAGCCTTGTATTGATGTGTGCTTGCTAGGATAGTCTTGGTTAGGCCTAGTAAGACTTGCTGGGTTAGGACATGACCTAGTTTGACTAGTGCAGTTGACCAGAGTTGACCAAGGGTTGACTTTGGCCTAGTTTGACCTAGATTCATGTAGAATGCATTGTAGTGCTTTATATTACCCTTCTTGACATGTTGTGACTTATGCTGTTCTAATTAGGAGCCAGACACCTCTCCTCGGATAGTATCTTTACCTTGGACATTCAGATATCAGGCGAGTACATTCTCTGATCATTTCATATCCTGTTTAGAATTATTTTCCTACTTTAAATTACTTTTCTTGATACTATCACGTTGGTCACACGAATTGGTACTATATGGATCTTTTCATGAGATGTTATCCCCCTCGGGAGCATCGGATACTGCATGTTTGTGCGTTTCACGAATCATCACGTATCTCTATGCTTCTCTGATTTACGAATTGCTTGTGACACATGTACTCTCATGTTCACAGAGCCATCATGAATCACCTTCACGTATCACTCATTTTATGAGCCATGTGAAGTTTCACGAATCTTAACATAACTTGAACAGATCCTTGTGTATTGATTGGGGATGTGGGAGTAGAAATAGACATGTGAATATTATCCAAGTAGCTGTAGTCATGAATCACTCTCTTAGCTGTAGTCATGACTCTCCTATGCCATTCACATGTTTATATTTTACTCTGACTCACTAGTCACTGTTAGTTCTCTATGTATAGTAGATATTTCTATTACAGTTCTCTTTCTCTGTTTACATACTGTATTTCCTTCAGATCATGTATCTTACTTTACTGAATGATTATATTTTCTAACCTGCTATGATCTGTTGAGATGTACTGTGCTCGCTCCAGTCCTGACTGGACCCGTTGATAAATTTTACAGATAGCCTGGAGGTTGCCTGCTAGCCTAGAGGAGACAGTAGAGGTTGCATAGATAGCTAGGGTTTTTGCTTATAGTTTATTTTCAGTCATCTTGAGTTGTATTTATGGATTACTGTATTTGAGTTTTGAGATGTATCCTGAGTTTGTATCTTAGACACTAGACTTACATCTGTTGTATCTCTTTTCGATTTCATGTTTTATCTATCTTCCTTTATGCTCTACCTTAGATGTGATTGAGTTTACATTCTGCTATGTCACCCCCATTCGGGGAGTACAAACTATTTAGTCTTATACTGTTAGATGCATTGAGACCTAGGACAGCGTTCTACCGCCGATACTGCGGCGTAGGCTGGGCATTGTTACGTTCTCGTGCCCTAAATCTAGGGTGCGGGTCGTGACACTTGTGCCCTCAGAATTTCAAAATAACCTGAGTCAGGTATTAACACAAACGAAAAGCAATCAGTTATACAAGATCCTTCACTCAAGTTTTCCTTGAATCAACATACAGAAAACTTTAGATCTCATGGATCTTGGTAGCAAATAAGGAGAATAAGATGAATCCAAACCAAACGAATTTAAGAAAATCGATCAACCAAAACATCAATCCGACATAGGAGTTCAAAGAAATTTCTGAAATAGAGGAGATTGCATGAACAGAATTAGAATGGATTACTGATAACTCACCTTGCGAGGGTTCAGAATCCGTTTGAACCAGTCACGAAGATCCACAGAAGTTCGTCGATAGTGAATTCCCACCATCGGCATCGATCTGGTCAGCAATTGTATCAATCAGTAGATCGAAACGAGAATGATCAATTACAACAAAACAACTCACCAATTTAGAGATCTAGAAACACTCGAACAGACTCAAAACCGATGAAAACTCTCCCCGATGCCTCGACCAGGAAAAGAGTGAAACAACTACAATTTAAGAAAGAACGGATATCAATCGATCGGAAGCTCGTGGAAATTTGTTCATACTCAAATTGAGATGATCGATCAATACTCACCAGTCGATGTCTGCTGCTGGTGGAGAATGACACTGGCTGCTCGCAAGATTAGACGAAGGTTCATCGATTCTAGTTGCCGAAAGAAGAAGACTGACGAAGATCCGCTGTTACTGCTGATCGGAGGAAGGCGCTGCACTCGGAGGATGACCGTCAACCATGAGTCGTCGCCGAAGAATTCGCCTCTTCGTCCGCTCAAAAATTGGGATTAAATTCTGAAAGGAAATAGGAATGAGAAGCTCTGCTCTCCCACTCCCACGTATATAGCAAAGATGCACAATTTGCACTTTAGCCCTCCAGTCCTTAAAAGTTTCCAAAATAGTCCCCCCTTCCAAAGTAAAACTTCAGAAACACCCTCTTCCTTTTCGTTATTACACTGAATACAGGAAATCAGTTAGAAAAGAAGAATGGGTGGTGGGCTCCAAGTTTGTTTGTTACAACAACATTCACATTCAAATTCCTGCTCCTAATTCCTTTCTTCCAAATTATTCATATATATATAAAAAATATATTGAACATTATTATATTAAGAATTTAAAAAATCTAAAAAAATAGAAAAATGGAGTTACAAATCTCCCTCCCTTAAAATAATTTTGTCCTCGAAATTCGAGAGATAATCAAAACAAAAAATCATAATAATTTGTTTTAACACAAGCCATTTATTGAATTAATTTTTTTTAAAAAACCAGAATACAATCAAGCAAACAAACTAGGATAGTGCTCCCGCATCTCATCCTCGCGCTCCCATGTGGACTCTCCCAGAGAGTGACGTCTCTATATAACTCGGACAAGCGGTATAGTCTGATTCTGCAACTGTTTCTCCCTCCGATCAAGAATCTCCACTGGCTGCTCCTCGTAGGTCAAGCTCGGACCCACCTCTAGCTCTGAGTAGTCCACCACCTGGCTCGTATCTGAAATATAGCATTGAAGTTGAGACACATGGAAAATATCATACACTCCCTCCAAGCTAGCAGGAAGCTAGTCGATAAGCCACCTCGCCAATCCATGCCATCACATCGAAAGTCCTGATGAATCTCGGACTGAGCTTCCCGCCTCTGCCAAAATAAATGATGCCTCTGGTCGATGAGATCTTCAGGAGCACTCTATCTCCAACTGCGAACTCCAGTAGCAGTCTGCTGCTGTCCGACCAGTACTTTTGCCGATCTTGTACAACTCTGAGGCGCTCTCTGATCAGTCTGACCTTCTCAGCTGAGTCTACCACCATCTCTGGCCCAAGCAAAGCCCTCTCGCCAATTTCGTCCCAAGATAAAGGTGTACGACATCTCCGCCCATATAGCGCCTCGAACGGGGTCATCTCAATGCTAGTCTGATAACTGTTGTTATAGGAAAACTCCACAAGATGCAAGTGATCCTCCCACGAACCACCGAAATGGAATGCACAAACTCGCATCATGTCCTCCAATGTCTGAATGGTCCTTTCGGACTGCCCGTCTGTTTGTGGATGATAGGCGGTGCTGAACTTCAACTGTGAACCCAAGCTTAGCTGTAGACTCTTCCAGAAGTGTGATGTGAAGCGGCTGTCCCTGTCTGAAATGATGCTTACTGGCACTCCGTAAATCCGTACGATCTGACGCATGTAAAGGTGTAAGCTTCTCGGTCGACAGCCCTACCTTGAATGGAATAAAGTGAGCGGATTTCGTCAGTCTGTTCACGATAATCCAAATAGCATCCTTGCCACCGGGATTACGCGGTAAACCAGATACGAAGTCCATGGTGATGTGTTCCCACTTTCATTCTAGAATAGGTAAAGACTGGAGTAATCCTGCAGGTCTCTGGCGCTCCGCCTTGACTTGATGGCACACAAGGCATCTGGAAACGAATCTGGTAACCTCTCGTTTCATCCCATACCACCAAATATACTCTCGCAGATCCTTATACATCTTGGTAGATCCAGGATGAATATAATACTGCGATTGATGGCCCTCCTACATAACCTCCCTCCATAAATCCTTGGACACACACAACTAGTTTTCGTGCCTCAGGGATCCATCCTCTGTAATAGTAAAGCCATCGAGCAATCCTGCCTCTGCCTGACCTCTGAGACATTGGAGTCCCTCATCTAGAAACTGGGCCTCCTTGTTCTTCTTTAACAGTCCTGACTGTATCTGCATGTGCATCAGCTGCCCTCCAACTCCCGGAGAATAATCTCGATTCGCAGACTCTCAAGATCCTCTAGAAGATGTCGGTCCATGGTAAGAAACATAGCAACAGGATATCAACTGAGAGCATCTGCTACCACATTCGCCTTTCCAGAGTGGTATTGCAGTTTGATGTCAAAATCCTTCATGAGTTCCAGCCACCTTCGCTGCCTCATATTCAGTTCCTTCTGAGTGAAAACATACTTCAGGCTTTTGTGGTCCGTGAAGATGTCCACTCTCTCCATACAAGTAGTGCTTCCACAGTTTCAAGGCAAAAATAATTGCTGCAAGCTCCAAGTCATGTGTAGGGTAATTCTTCTCATGCGGCCTCAACTGTCTAGAAGCATAAGCAATAACTCTCTTGTTCTGCTCAAGCACATATCCCAAGCCTTTCTCTGATGCATCGCTGTATATGACGAACCCTTCCGATCCAGATGGCAAAGCTAGAACTGGCGCTGTTGTGAGTCTTCTCTTCAATTCTTCAAATGCTGACTGGCAGGCGTCGCTCCAGATGAATTCCTCGTCCTTCCGCGTAAGCTTCGTCATCGGCTCTGCTATCCTGGCAAAATCTTTCACGAACTTCCTCTAGTAACCTGCTAGACCCAGGAAACTACGAATCTCAGCTACTGACTTGGGAGGTGCCCATGCTTCCATTGCTTCAATCTTCAACCAAAACATCAATTCGGCATAGGAGTTCAAAGAAATTTCTGAAATAGAGGAGATTGCATGAACAGAATTAGAATGGATTACTCACAACTCACCTTACGAGGGTTCGAAATCCGTTTGAACCAGTCACGAAGATCTACAGAAGTTCATCGACGATGAATTCCCACCGATCGGCATCGATCTGGTCAGCAATTGTATCAATCTGTAGATCGAAACGAGAATATCAATTACAACAAAACAACTCACCATTTTAGAGATCTAGAAACACTCAAGCAGACTCAAAACCGATGACAAGTCTCCCCGATGCCTCGACCAGGGAAAGAGTGAAACAACTAAAATTTAAGAAAGAACGAATATCAATCGATCGAAAGCTCGTAGAAATTTATTCATACTCAAATTGAGATGATCGATCAATACTCCCCAGTCGATGTCTGCTGCTGGTGGAGAATGACACTGGCTGCTCGCAAGATTAGACGAAGGTTTGTCTATTCCTTATTGCAGGTTATCTTGATCAAACTTTAATCCTTGATCATTTTCATTCTTGCATTAATTAGCCATATCCATGATTATTTTCGTATTTATCTAAATCACGATTTTTAAATGCATGTTTGTGTTGAACGTTGTGAGTTGATTGCTCCTCGTCGATATACCCATGTGACCTTTTCAACCTATACTTATTTTTAATTTCGAGGATAAAATTCTTGTAAGTTGGGTAGGATGTAAACCCCCTAATTTTTACTACACATTTTTTTGATCGGATTTTATTTTGCGTATTGTACGACGCGTTTCGTATTTGCTCGTCGAGTGCGAATATGTGCGAGCTATACATTTTTAGAAAAATAGTTTTGATTATAGATTTTATTTATGAAGGATAGTTTCAAAATAATATATATAATAATTTTTTTTATTAAAAGTTGTGAAAAGTATCTATCGAGGTTGGCAAAACTTATTATTTTATTTATTTATAAAATGCTATCTTATTCTAATAGTGGTAATTTAAATAACTAGATTTATGTGAATATTCTACTCGTGTAAAGCACATGAAAATTAATTTATGTATATTTTCAAAATTATTTTTATATTTATAATAATATATTTAGCAAGAAGGTATTTTAAATATTTGAATATTTATGTTTATTTTTGATATTTTTATCTAAATTATTAAACATGTATTTTAAAGGTACTTCCTATTACTATTTAAAATATTTATTCTAATTTTCAAAATTAATTATTTTTATTATTTATCATAAAGATATTTTGAAATTCGTGAATTTAATGCTTAACATTTTTGGCAATTTAAATTTAAATTTGATTTTTATTGAAATATCTTTAAAGTAGTTTAAACTATTAGATAAGCTTTATATAAATATAAATTTGATTTAAATTTGATTTTTGATTTCTCAAATTGATTTAAACTTGATTTAAACTAAGAGCGAGATATCTAAAGGGGTTTTGAATTTTCCTAATCATTATCAATCTAGGAGACCACCTCCTATATAAGGAGAGTCTCCATATGCTCTCCTCCATAATTTTATCCATAATTTCCACCACCACAACCAGTGCCGTGCATCGTGTCCGTGTCGCCTTCCCATCCACTATATTTTTTTCTTCTACATATACAATTCATCCCCGTGTCCGACAAACCCGGACACAATTTCTCCATCAACTCATTCCTACCGTGTCGGACACTCCCCGACACGGACTCACCTAATTCTAAACCTAAATCAAGCTTCTACACCACTCAGCCTCGACTCCACGCCTGACCACAAGTCATCCGCCCTGTCTCCACCGACATCCACCCTGCCATCATACTCGATCATCACTACCTACGACTATCATCCGTAACTCTAGCCCGGCACCACCAGGACCACTCCCGCTCGCCCGGCCAACCAGGGCCAACCCACCATCATCTCAACCACCTTGGTCGATACCACAGCCACCAAACACAGAACTCCAACACAGCCACCCGACCACCAAACCGGCGCGGCCCATACACCAAGCAACCCAGCCACCAACCAACCCCGGACCTCCTCCTCCACCGTGTCCGGCCACCCGCCGTGTCCCCAAGTCAAACCAACCAAAATAAAACCCTCACCTCCCTCGATGCGTCGGAGCCGACAACCTCTGCGCTTTTCCTCATTCACATCCCATCCGCCGCTGCATCGCACGGCCACCAGCATCTGTCGACCCCGACATCTGCTGTGCTTCCTGCCCCAACCGAGAAAGCCATCGTCGCTCTCTTCCGAGTACGAGTCCCCGCCGTAGCCCTTCCCCTCTGCCGCGACAGCCCGGCCGCCGACTCCATCCAAACCCCCACAGTTCGTCGCCACCATCACACACAAAATAAAATCATCACCACCGCCTCTTACCTCCGCATCCGGCCGCCACTCCCCGCGACGAGACTGCTATTTGCCATGAAATATAAAAGAACAGAACAATTATCGGAGGACCGGACTTTTACTTCACGTTACAAACTCGCTTGTACAAATAAAGCCTAGGGACGAAAACCTAGGTACAGCAGTCTAAGTATAATTGTTTATTTTAGATTCTGGGAGGGTGACGATAGAGGCTCGGGAAGGCGACGGCAGCCCTGCCTTACTCCTTGGACGATCGGTATGCAGCCTTGGCTCTTATGAAAAGATGGTTGGCGTTGATGAAGAAATGCTCTTCTTGCTCTCCCTCTGACTGCTCTTCTGGCTTCTCTCTCTCTCTCTGTGTATTCTCTCTCTGACTATGGGGGGAAGTCTCTCTGTATATACGTATTTCTCTTTGATATTGTATCTATTTTACAAGGGCATGGCACCTTGCTATTTATAATAGTGGGATGTGATCATTAGGGTTGCCAATGATTAGCTCTTGGAGATGGCGGCGGCCTGGGGATTGGTCAATCCAGGCCGTTCGTTTCTGATTGTGACGAATCCGAGTCATTAGGTATAGATTACATCAAGTCCCATTAGCAATTAATACTGATTGGAATAAATCTTCCTTATAATGATCTTCTGATATCTGCGAATAAATTAGATCTATTCTTCTGCCACGTGTCCCAGATTATTGGGATTTGACCCAATCTTTAATGGCAGTAAATCTGAGGAATTAATCGGTTTAGGACACGTGTCCTAGGAGCTGCTGGGGGGATCTGGACCGCATGACGAGTGAGCCGCATATGAATTTGAGCCGTATATGGTTAAGCCCACGTGTCAGGGCTGCCTGGGCAGTGGCCCTCACTTGAGCCCTCGAACCACAGGGGAGTAATCCTTGTGGGCCGCATAGGTACATATCCGCCTGAGCCGCATGGACATGATCCTCTTGAACCGCATGAAAAGTCCTCGCTCGAGCCGCATGAGGCTTTCTTGGCCTGAGCCGCATAGGACAAATTCACTCTGAACCACATGAGAAGTTCTTTGCTCGAGCCACATGAGGCTTTCTTGACCTGAACCGCATAGGATTCATTCTGAACCGCATGAGAAGTGAGCCGCATACGAACGCCCACGTGGCAAGGCCACGGGGCATTTTTATGGCTCTCGGGGGATTTGTGTCAGAGATCTCTTTTCTCTTCCCTAGAGATTCATCATTATGACAGAGTCATAATTACCTGCTTCTGGGTCAGGGCTGTCAACTTTTCAGAGGGGTCAGCCGTCAAAGCAATTAATACAGCATGGGTCGGAGGGGAGTACTGTCAGGCCACGTGTCTTCTGAGCCGCATGGAATACCTCGGGCCGCATAGCTCCTTTTGCCGCATGACTCCCTGAGCCGCATGGGTTTTTCTGAGCCGCATGGATCTTTCCTGGCCGCATGAGTCATTTTCTTTAGTATTTTCCATGCTTCTACAAGAGTCCCTTCAAAGTTTTCAATTTGCAAAATTGAAATACTTTGAATAAGAAGCATGGCTATGTCCTTCTAGCCGTATATGAAATCCTGACCTCATAGAAGTCCTGGCCGCATGGATTGTTCAGCCGCATAGGTGACTCAGCCGCAGGAGACTGTTCGGCCGCATAGCTTTTTGCCACGTTATTATTTGCCACGTATGGCAATCTTTAGCACTTAAATGTTGTTGATTTTTAGAGGCCGCTTTTTGGTGCGGGATCCGAGGAGCTTGGCCTTCATTTTCGGCGGCTTATTTTGATAACCGAAGAGTCGGTTTACGTGTATGCACGGGGATCGAAACGCTCCGTCTTTGTTTATAAATACGGGTGACTTTAGCCGGAGGGACTTCTTTACCTTCTTTTTCGTTCACTCTTTTTCCTGTCTTCTCTTTCTGATCTTCTTTGTCTTCTCGTCGAAGCAATGGCTCCTAAGTGTTCTAAAGTTATTTCTGCCCCCGCGAAGGGCAAGAGGGTGACGTCCTCGTCAGCCGTCGAGCCTGAAGCGCTCGAAGTGCCCTCTGACGTTCGTCCTGCCTTTAAGGGTAAGGGTTGCATTTGGATCTTGAGTACCCATGGCTCTGCTGCATATTTATGCACAAGCCTCCTCCCAAGTTGATGGCAGAGCCGTATATGCTGTTTGGGCCGCATGAGTTTTCATGCCCGAACCGCATAGACAATGCCCCATGTTTGAACCGCAGAAGAAGAATTTAAACACATAAAGTCTCCTCTGAATGGAGCCGCATATGTTTTTAGCAGGCTGAACCGCATAGCATTTTGTGCCGCATGAGTTCTTCTGTTAGAACTGTGTATATTCGTCCAATCCGCATAAGCTATCGAGCTAGAGTCATATGGAACTCCCATCTGATTTGGGCCGCATGAGACTGTATTGATTCGAACCGCATAGGCTTCCTCGAAACTGTATTTCTTGAGACCCAACTGGACTGGAGCCGCATAAGACATTATTGACCTGAACCGCATAGGCTCGTGAGAGCTTCTTTATTCAGTAATTTTTTTTGTTTTAGCCATCTTTTAATCCTGTTTCTTCTTTCTCTCTTTTTTTTTCTTTTCAGTGAACCTCCCAACCAACCCAGCAGGAGAGCTCCTTGTAGGTTCAGCTCAGTATGCCGCAGACGTGCAGCTTGACGAGTTAATCCGTCGTATAGGGGATCAACTTCCCACTAATGAGCCTAGGGAGAGAGTGGCTGCTATTAATAAACAACATTTCTGCTCTCTTTGTTCAATGATGAATTCGGGGAAGTTGGATGGAGAATTTCTGAAACCGACTTTTCTCTTTGGGGACGCCTTTTCCATAAAGAACTTCCGATTGCTGGATGTCTCAGAGCACTGGGATTTTTCTGTAGACGGGGTAGAGATTCATATCCCTGAGATAGAGCGGCATTACCCTCTCTCATGATTTAACATGTTACCGTGGGGCAGGACTATGGTGGGCTCCCTGACTCCCAACCAACAGGGAATGTTTGTGAGCAAAATTCACTACAACGGACGCACGGGTTTAGTATGTGCGGACAAGGAATCCGTGAGTCGGACTGTGATGGGGCTGCTCCCGGGCACATTTGTAAACACAACTGGCCCTAATTTTACCTTCACCTTAGCTGATACTTTTCTGAATCAGCTCGCTCGCAAGGGGTCTTATCCCATAGGCAGGTTGTCGCTGCTGAATTGGATCAACCCCATTCCCACATGGACTAATCTTACCTCATGGATTTTGAGGCAGTATGGGGACTTCCTTCAGAAATTGATCTCTACTACGCCGTCAGGGGTACCTGCTACGGGTTGCCCATTAACAAGCCCTTGTTTATGGCTCTTTTGGAGCTGTATAATCGGCGTACAAGGACTTTCTTTGCCCCCGGAGGAGAACTGGGGCTTGCTCTTCATGAAATGAACACTGTGTCTAGATTGCCGTGGCGAGGTGAAGCTTTTGAAGTATATACACCGACGAACGAAGAACTCGAAGAGCTGGATCGACGGTTTCCTGGTTTCGTCGTCGTGTACCAAGAACTGTTGTGTCATCATAGCGCCTGCCATCAGATGGCTATCAAGAAAGTAAATAGTTCAGAAGGGAACGCCCCTCACACCAAGGCCTGGATTTTGTATCTTTTCAAGTTGCGTCCTTCCGGTCAAGTTTCGTCTCGAACTCCTCGAATCCCGGAGGAGGTGAAGGATATGATGTCGAAGGTCAAGAAGTCGAAGTCTACCCGTGACCGGTTTGGGAGTAGCACTGACTCCCTCAGTTATTTCCACTATGGTACCCGGGAGATGTCTGATAAAGCGATCTTAGCTGGGTTCTTGATGGTGTGGCTACGCAACTGTGTAGTCTCGGGCGGCGCAGGTTCTATAGAAAGGATCAACCGCCATTTCATTCTTCCTACTGTAAAATTGGTCTTCAAGGTAAGACTGGCGCTCCTCCCGGCCATGGTGTGTAGCATACACCACGGCCTTCGCGCCTTTTCATCCAAAGTCATTGCTCGTGATGTGTCGATGAACTTTAAACGGATAGAACTACCATACCACTACCTCATGGGGTGGTTATTGATGCATTATCGGTCGTTGATGAGGCCGGGACCTGATGAAAATGTCTCTGTTGATGACGCCTTTCTTTTTCGGTATCGTCATCAGCCTTGGGAATATGATACCATGCCGGCCTGCTGGAGGGCGTTGGCAAGAATTGATGGGCCCGAATTTTTCGTATCTCTCCCTGAGTTCACCGCCGGCGAAGTGAGGAGGGTATATGTTGACGGCGTTGATCCCCCCCAACTTTTATCTGAGAAGATGCTCCTTTGGTTACGCAACATCCGTCCCGCGCACCTGGTGTATCGTTACCGAAATAGAATATACCTGGAGCCTTATCTGCCCAGTAGATTTTCCCGTCAATTCGGGTATAGTCAATTGTTCCTGGATTGCCCTAGCGCTTGCTTGAGCTTCGAGGGCAGTGTGCTCGATGGCGTCCGGGCTTGGCATTATTATAATGCGACCCATACCCGAGCCAGCTTCTCACTCCCTGATGCCAAGGTGGAGGGTGATATCTTGTATATAGCGGCCCTTTATCATGTTGCAGCGAGCAAACCTCCTGTTGGTTTTGATATGAATACTAGCTTTATTACTGGCACCGGTTTGGCTGAGAAGCCAGAAGGGTCCAAGAAGAGGAAGAGGGGGGCGAACAGGGTTCCTGTGCCGGACTCAGAGTCCACTAGGGCAGATGAGGAAGACGACGAACAAGATACTGATGACTTATCTCATTCTTCGGGCGAGGAGGTTGGGAATTAACCCCCTGTCGTGCAGGCGGAAAGGGCCGTGGGTCAATCGTCTAGTCTGTCTAACGAGGTGGTGGAGGATCAACCATCTGCAATACCCGTCCCTTCGCATAAACGAAGCAGGTGCGTGACTACCGCTGATGACCGAACCTATTCCATGAAGCATGCTGCGGTAAGACGTCGCAGGCTGCTTATTGATGATGTGGACGATGTTCCTGAGGTGATTTGGGCTTCAGCTGTTTCCTTTCTTCTTTTTCTATGTTATGTCCTAATTATTTGTTTCTTTTGCTCTTTATAGGCGTCGGATGAGCTCGCCCCTCAGGACCCGATTACCGAGGCTGATCCGGTCTTGTCTCATTTAGTTAGTGATGTGTGCACCGCTATCATTGCTGCTGGGGTGCTTCCGGTTGCGACCGAGGATTCCCACCTTGCTGGAACCTCAACCCAGGGGGATGGGGGCTTTACTGCGCCCGTCCCTGAAACATCCGAACCCCCACATGATGACTTTGTGGGTGGGGAAACTATGCCGGCTGTGAACGAGCCGTCGCCCCCCGCGCTCTTCCCCTGGTAATACAAATCAAATTATAGCTCGTGAATCAACCCATGTGTTCCTGTCGTCTTTTCCTTCAAATTACGTCGACTAATGGTTACTTTGGATGTTCAGATCCCAACTCGTTATTGCCAGTGATTGATATTGCTGGATCGTACCCTACCGGAGAGGGCCTGACGGAACCTCCATGCGTCGAGGGTCCTTCGTCTGGATCGAGCTCGGGTCCCAGGTAGCAGTGCAGTTGGGACAAGGGGACGATCCCTCCTGTGTCTTCCTTTGCGAATGTAGCTTCGAGGGTCAACCTTTCCTCCCTGCCGAGCATCCAGGCTATTCGGGCGGCGGAGGAGGAGTTAGCCGCCATTCAAGCATCTTTCCGTACAGAATTTGCTTCTTTGGTGGCGGGTGTAGTAACTTCTGAAGCTGCCCCTCCGGTACCGTCTGCCACTCTCCCTCTGACGACGTCCTCTACAGAGGTCTTGGATGACGCATTACAGGACGTGGTTGCCAGTTTCCATCGCCACCTGAAGAGGGGGATCGAGGTAGGGGTGAAAAGGGGGACTCCCTTTACTCTGGCCCACCGATGTGCCGGTGGCCAGATTAATACCCTTAAGACACTCCCTGGCGGAGGGGAACTGGCTGCGCTTTTAGAGCCTAAGCTATTAGAAGCTGATCATCTCGTGGCCCAGTTTCGCTTGTTGCAACAGACTGATTTACCCGCGGCCATAAATCGAGAACGCAACTTCCTCATTACCGTGGTGGAGAAGGTGATGGCTGCCCGGGAATCGCTCAAGCCGGCTATATTACAGGACCGCCGGAATCTGACTCGGTTGTACGACCAGTGGAGCCGTCGGACTGAAGATTGCACAACTCGAAAAGCGGATGCTTCTCGCGGGGTAGCCGATGCCCGGGAACAGATCTTCGAGCTCCAGAGAAAACTGGCTTTCCTGGAGTCAGAGCTTGAGGCTGCTCGTATTGAGAAAGAGACTGCTATCCAGGAGGCTGATAAGTATAGTAGGGCTTCTGCTAATCTAGAGCTTGCCCTAAAGAAGGTGGAGGACAACTGGCAGGCATATACGTATTTGAATAACGCAGAGCAGTTATCCCAAGAGGCCGAGCGTCGAGCTAAGCAGAGGCTTGATCGGGGGACTGCCTCGGTGAAGAACCGTCTTTTGGAGTTGTGTAATGCCGAACTATAGTCGGCCTTTTCTTCTTGTTTTGTCCCTGTTTTGTTTCTTTCTGGAGGGGGTATGATCCCGAAATATATAACGCTTTTTTTTCCTTCAAATAAAGAGTACTTTCAATTCTACCCTTCATTTGTATTGCCTGCTGTGCCTGTGATATTACGGTGATGTTCTTCCCCGCATAGGGGATATATTTGTGGACCTGTTACCCATGGCGTACCTTGGTTTTAGGTAGAGATAACAAGTTTCGGTCAGGATATCTGAAGCAGCCATAGCAAAGTGGTCATGTGTGCCCTTGGTATTGAAAAAAGGAATACCGTAGAGCAGCTGGGCTCCTAAGGCATGATGAGGTGGTAGGCTTGTGTTAAGAAATTTAGCCGAGGATATTTGTGGGCCTATTACCCTTGGAATACCCTGGTTCAGGATACGGATAATAGGATGAAGGGGAACTGACATACTTGCTCAGAGGTAACGAGGACATGGCAAGTAGGAAAGTTTTTCAAACGTAGAGTCTTCCTACTCAGAGGTAATGAGTACATGGCAGGAGCGAACTCGACGGAGGGTATTGGTGGTTAACAGAGGACATTTGTGGTCAACAGAGGACATTTGTGGTCAACAGAGGACATTTATGGATCCATTACCCTTGGCGTACTCTGGTTGTGAGTACAAGTAATAGGTCAAAAGGGGATCATCATACTTACTCAGAGGTAATGAGGACATGGCAAGTATGAAGGTTTCTTCGACGGAGCCTTCCCATTCAGAGGTAATGAGGACATGACAGGAGTGGGCTCAATGAAGGCGGGCACATACAACGACTCAGAGGTAGTAAGGACATGGAAGTTCTATGTTAAGGGGTGATTTGTTTTTGGCGGAAATGGTACGACTCAGAGGTGATGAGGACATGGCCGTCTTGGAAGTTTGTGGACCCGTTACCCTTGTTGTGCACTGGGAGTGCAGGTAGTAGATCATGAGGGAGGATCTCTTGTAGGAAGAAAGTTCAACGGTATGGTTATACATGACTTTCTTTCAAAAGAGTGACCAGGATGTAAGTTCAGGGGTATCGATGGGTACATAACTCGACAATCCATAAATGTTGGAATCAAAGTGTAAGTTCAGAGGTACCAGCGGGTACATGACTTGGAAATCTGACAAACTATGAGGGTGAGTTCAGTGGTATCAGCGGACACATGACTCGAAAATTTGGAAAATTTGGGGGTGAGTTCAGTGGTACCAACGGGTACGTGACTCGATGATCTGGAGAATATTGTTTAAACATAGTATTTCTTCAGGAACTTGCCATTGACGGGCAACATGAGCAAGTCTCCGTTCTGCTTGGCGAGGCGGTAAGCACCGTTGGAGAACACGGCCTCGATGACAAATAGACCTTCCCATTTTGGCTGGAACTTGCCGGCGGTCTTGTAAGTCATGACCATTGGCCTCCGGACTGCCAGAACAAGATCGCCCACTTGGAATGTTCTGATTTTGACCTTCTTGTTGAAGGCTCCTGAGATGCGTGCTTGGTATAGCTCGATCCTTTGCTGAGCTAGGAGGCGCTTTTCATCTAAGGCCTCCAACTCTTATAGTCGACGTCGGTAGTTATCATCCGTTGTCAATTGATAAGTGAGGGCGACGTGGAGTGAGGGTATTTAAGTCTCCAATGGGAGAACTGCCTCACTCCCGTACACTAGAGAGAATGGTGTATTCCCGATGGCGGTCCGAATTGTGGTGCGATAGGCCCATAAGCATTCACCGAGCTTCTCATTCCAGTCGCGTTTGTTGGAGGAGACAAACTTCTTGAGTAGCTTGATGATCGTTTTGTTGAATGCCTCTGCTAACCCATTTGTTGCCGGGTTGTACGATGTCGAAGCGACATTCTGAATACGGTTCTTATCACAAAACCGATAGAATGCGTGGCGTGCAAACTGTGGACCATTATCATAGATGATCCTTCGGGGCAGTCCAAAGCGGTAGATGACATGATGCTTAAGGAAGCTGATCACGTTCGAAGTTTTAACTTCTGCGAGTGGGACAGCTTTTGCCCATTTGGAGAAGTAATCAGTGATCGCAAGTATGAAGCGATGTCCTCGGAAGGAAGGTGGGGTGATTGGACCAATGATATCCATTCCCCATGCTTCGAATGGCCAGGACGCCACCGTCGGATGTAGAAACTCGGATGGTTGGTGAATGAAGTCTGCGTGGAACTGGCAAGCTTTGCATTTTCTAGTATAATCTATCGCATATGCCACCATCGTAGGCCAATAGTAGCCCATTCGGCGAAGACGATCTTGTAGTTTTGGGCCGGGCTGGTGGGCCCTGCAGACACCGTTATGAGCTTCTCGTACTGCTTCTTTGGCTTCTGCGTTCGACAAGCACCGGAGCAATAATTTATCGTAGGAGCGGCGATACAGCATTTTTGTCTCTGCATCGTAGAAGAATCTGAGAGAACGCCGTCTGATAGAAGTAGCTTCCTTCGGGTTCTCGGGCAGGATGTCGTAGACGACGAAGTCGATGAACGGCTGTCTCCAGTCTGGTGCTTCGTCGACCGTCTGGACGGAATAGCTCGCCACGAGTTGAACGTTGTTCTTGGGACAGACCAGTTCATGGCCTATTACGTCAATCGAATGATGAGCGTGGTTCGCCACCGCTAAGGAAGCGGCAAGGCCTGCTAGGGCATCAGCTTCGATATTTTGGAGTCTGGGGACATGTTCGATGAAGAAACCCTCAAACGACGAGATGATGTCAATCGCTATTTGGTGATAAGGGATCATGTCTTCGTGTCGGACCTCGTTTGAGCCCCGGATCTGATTGACGATTAATTGGGAGTCGTCGTATACTTCAAGATATTCTACCCCCAGCTCTCTTACTAGTTGGAGGCCAATGACCAGAGCGTTATACTCGGCCACATTGTTAGAGCATGGTTCTGTGAGGGAATAGGTGCGGTTGATCACTAATCCGGAAGGGAAGACCAGCACTACCCCGACTCCGAAAACTATATTGCCTTTAGGTCCGGTCCTCGAAGCACCGTCGAAGAACATTCGCCATATAGCCTCGTAAGAGGTTGCATGCGAGTCGGCGACCTCATATGGGATCTTTTCATATATTCTGGAGGACTCTGAGCCTGGGTGGACTGCTAAGAAGTCTGCCAGGGCTTGACCTTTGACTGCCTTTTGCGGGACGAAGGTCATATGATAAGGGGACAGCAATATTGCCCAAGTAGTGAGGCGAGAACTGAGTGCCCCTGGTTTAGTCATGAGGACCCTGAGAGGGTTGACTCGTGAGATCACATGTATCGTTGTCCGGTGACGTAGTGCCGCGTCTTCTGAATGGCGAACACCAAGGCGAGGCATTCCTTCTCAACCGCGGTGTATCGGTGCTCGGGTCCAACCATCATTCGGCTGAGATAGTATATAGCTTGTTCGTGACCTGCATCGTTGTTTTCTGCCAACAGGGCATCGAGGGAGTGTTCCATTGCTCGTACATAGAGCAGGAAAGATTTTCCCACAACCGGGGCAACCAGGACTGGAGGATTTGACAGATATTCTTTGATGTTGTCGAAGGCACGCTGGCATTCCTCGTCCCATACGAATGAGACTCCTTTCTTCATGAGGTGTGTGAACGGTCGGCATCGCCCGGAGAGGTTAGAAATGAACCTCCTGATGTAAGCTAGCCTCCCTTGGAGGCCTCTAAGTTCGCGAAGATTTCTCGGGGGACCCATCTCCATGATTGCCTTCGTTTTCTCATGGTCTACATGAATGCCCTGAGCGGTGATAATGAATCCCAAGAACTTTCCGCTGGATACGCCCAAGAAAGATTTCGTAGGGTTCATTTTCAGATTGTAGGCTCTCATCAGGTCGAATATCGTCCTCAGGTCCTGCAGATGATCTCCCTTACGGCGACTCTTGACGGCGATGTCATCGACATAGCATTCCACCGTCTTGCGCAAGTGTTCTCTGAAAATGATACTCATGGCTCGCTGATATGTGGCGCCAGCATTCTTTAGACCGAAAGGCATGACTGTGTAGCAGTATGTGCCAATCGGTGTTCGGAATAATGTGTGCTTTTCGTCGTCGGGAAACATCTTGATTTGGTTGTACCCCGAGAATCCATCCATGAATGACATACGTTCAAAGTCGCATGTGTTGTCGATCATGATGTCTGTGATAGGGAGGGGGAATTCGTCTTTCGGACATGCCTCATTCAGATTACGGAAGTCGATGCAGATTCAGATCTTCCCATTCTTCTTAAGGACCGGAACTATGTTGGCGACCCAGTCAGGATGTTGCTCCTCACGAATGAAGCCGCTGGCTATTAGTTTGTTGACTTTGGCTTCGATTGCATCCATGACGCCTGGGCGAAAGCGTCGTTGTTGCTGCTTGACTGGCTTTGCATCTGGCCGTATGTTGAGCTTGTGAAGAGCGATATCGGGGTCTAATCCCGGCATGTCTTCATAACTCCATACGAACAAGTCAATATATTCTCTGACAAGTTTCAGCAGCGATTCTCGCTCTTCGTCTGTTAGGCTTTTACTGACGAAGATTAGCTTTGGAGAGGATTCGCTGCCGAGGTCGACCTGCATAACCTCATCTTCGGTAGGAGGTTCTCTCTGCTCAAACCGCTTTTCCCATTGTGCATCCAGCTGTTGGGCCCACGGCTCTAGTTTGAGGATTTCAGGAATGTCTTCGTCTTCTTCGTAAGCGTCAGCGAATGCCATGTTGACTGACAGGGCTTCAAAGGTAATCGTCGTCCAGTGCCGTAATTCAAACCTGGTGTAGTCTCTAGATCATATTCCTGTTTTTGTATGAGATATTTGGACTGGGGGCTATAAAGATACAGAGGCAGTCTCCCGGCATCTGACCCAAGATTAACTTCTTTTATGGTGAAGGGGCGCGGATCATCCTTCCGGCCGAAGATGATTGGATGATCCCCTCCCTCGATTATGCGGTAAGCGACTTCTGCTGGAATAAGCTGGATTGCGGTGTGCACATTTGTCACCTGTGTGTGTAGATGGGTACCTATACCATGTTCCATAGCATACATTGTACAAAGCTTATTGAGCTCGATGTAGTTCAAAGATAGCCCTTTATTGATAAAATAAGGTATCTTTTCTAGGGGGATTACATCATCTGCGGAGGGGACATCGGTGTGGGTAGCCACATACTTGGCTAGTTCCAGTTCTTCTTCGGCTACCCCTTGTATAAATGAAGACTGAGAGGACGACCTAGTCAGCTTGATCTTCAGAGGTTCAACTGGCGGAGCAGAGCGTGGAGTCGTTGGTAGACTAGCAACCCCCAGTTTGGTACTCGATGTGGGGCGAGGAGTGGCCGATTCGCTAGAAGTGTCAGACCTCGCATCGGGGTGACGACCCTTCTTGGGAAGGCGTTTCGTGAGCGGTCTATCGGAGGGATTGAGCTTCTCCGTTTGGGGTTGACCGACTCTCGGCAGTCTGATGGCAAGTAGCCCTGTTGTGGGTCTCGGCACTTGGCTGAACCTTGGCAGACGGATTCTCATCTGTTCTTCCTGTGCCGAGAGACTGATTGTGTCCTTACGCAACGTGGCCGTAAGGGGTACGGATTTGCCCGGTTTACGGGCTTGGAGGTGGATCATCAGAGGTTCTTTTGATCCCGCGGTCGCTTCGGTACCAGCTTGCTCATTTCCTCCATCAAGGTACCTCTTCGACTTTTCGTATAGGCAGGAGTCCGAGTAGTAGGATTCGACCCCTTTGAAGGGATCGATGTCAGTAAATTCTGTCCTCACGAAGCCATGCTTGTCGACATATTTGAAGCATTGGTGCAGCGTGGAAGGCACGATCATATAATCGTGTATCCAAGGACGCACCAAAAGGATGTTGTACGAAGTGTTGGCATCTATGACGTAGCAGGTGACTTCCGATTGAAGATCGCCAATCTGGCATTTCAGACGGATCTTCCCGATTGGGTAGCTCCTGCCCGAATTGAAACCGCTGATGGCGGTGTTTGTAGGCGTCAGGTGACGCATCGGAATACGAAGATGATGTAGCAGACCCTTCGGGATGATGCTTATGGAAGACCCAGGATCAATGTGCATCCGGTCCACCTTCACGTCGCCGATGTATCCAGTGTAGTATAACGGGCGATCGTGCAAGTTAGTTTTGATGAGCATATCCTGCAGGGTGAAGATGATATTGGGCATCGCTCTCGTACATGCGCTATCTTGGAGATCTGCGGGCTGATTCTCTCCCGTGAGGTTGGCCTGAGCCAAGTACGCGTCGGCATTTTGGAGTGCATCGCTCAAGGCCGCGCGGACATCCTTCGAGAGCCTCAGGAGTTCATATAAGGACAATTTGGCCGGTGTATTGGCCAATTGTGCCAAGATGTCAAAGTTGTAGGGCCTCTTCAGCCCCTGAGGTGTCTCCTTTCGGAGGGATTTGTCGATGCGAGTCTCCTTCGGCCTAGGCTTGTCGGTCGTCGGAGGCTGAGGAGGCCCTGGAGCGTCAGTGGTAGTGGGCGAATGATCATCAGTCGAGTTCTCAGCCACGGGTTAAGATTTTGCTCCAGATCGAGTAACGACGGCCGTGACTTCTTCTTCATCTGCCGAGACGGTGCAGCAGGATCTAACTTTTCCGCTTCTCTTCTTGTGAATGGGAGGCGTCGTGGACTGAGTCACCTCGTAGACCAGGTCTGGATGGACCCACATGATTTCTCCTCGCGATGTAGTGAGAGGTACTAGACCGGTAGTTTAATCTCGGGGAGGTGGAAGATTGGTAATCTCCATAGTCGCCAGAGGGATGGGAACCACCCTGTCTTGAGTTTCCGTCGGAGGAAAGCTGCCGAATTGTACGGACACCATATTGGCTGCCACGGTTACCTCTTCGAAATCGATGGCCAGAGCGTTCGAATCGATGAGGTTTTGGATGTACCATTTTAGTTGGTAGCAGTCGTGTGTAGCATGATGTACATAGCGGTGGTAATGGCAGAACTTTAGATTCTCCAGGTCAGCCGACCGAGGCTCCCATCTTGGTAGAGGGAGCTAAATTCTATCTTCTTGTATGAGCATGTCCAAGATAGGCTTGACGTGGCCGTCTTCGAAAGAGTAAGTGATTTGAGGCCATTGTTTGTTTGTTGGTTATAACTCGGGCTTCTGGGCCGCGTCGGCCACCATAGCCTGCTTGTCTCTGTTGTCCCGATTATTGGAGGGGCTACCCGCATTGTCGATGTTGGTGTTGGGACGCTTGCCCTTGTTATCTCTCTCTGAGATGTGCAACCCTAGTTGGCGAGCCTTTCTCAATCGTTCTTCGGCACTTGTAGCACTGATGATAAAAGCCTTCCAGTCCTTGAATTGACTTTCGCCCATCCAGAGACTAATTGTTGGGAGTAGTCTCTTTTGGCAAATTTCAATCAAGGAGGAATTCGGATTACCAGATGGTAACTTCATTACGGTTTGACGAAACCGCTCAATGTAATTCCTCGTCAGCTCTTTCTCTCCTTGGACGACGTCCATGAGGGTAGACATTATGACGTTCGGCCCAACCTCATAGAATCTCTCCAAGAACAAGCGTTTGAAGCCAGCGAAGGAGTGGATGCAGTTGTCTGGCAGGTTGAGGTACCAGTCGAAGGCGACTCCTTCCAATGCCCCGATAAATAATCGCGTGAGGATAGCGTCATCATGGGGCAGATGGTCGGTGGTGACCTCGAAGTAAGTGATGTACCGACTTGCTGAGGTCTTGCCATTATATGGGTTGATGTTGAACGGCTTATATCTTGGTGGGAACGGAACATCCCTCCATTCAGCAGGATATGGTTGTCGTATTCTGAAATCTTGAGAGTTTTCTCGGGCGTGGAACATGGCTCGAAGCTCCTGAACCTCTCTTCTTACTTCTCGGGCCTCATCTGTCGCGGTAGGGGCCGTTATTTCGGGAGAATTATTGCCCGGGTTCGGTGCCGCTGAATTTGAATCTACATTGATTGCGGGACCTGCGCTTGTTTGGCCAGGTGTCACTCCCTGCAGAGTAGGAAGAGCCACTTTGATCTCGTCTACAGACTTGACCAATACGTGCAATATGGCCTCCAAAGTGTCGATGCATTGGCGATAACTGGAACCGCCTTGATTGCTGTCCGTCATAAATACCGTCTTTACATGGGAAGTGACGGAAGGAACGGTGAAGGATGTGCCCTCCGAGTCGTATCCATGCATCGAGAAATTATCGGGATATGTGGGAATGTTCTCTTCGGGTTCGGACTCGAAAGGAACAGTACCCCCAGCTTCGGAGCTTGTTTTATCTTGAGAGTCACGGATGTCCTCGGGGATATCAGCGTCTATTGCACCTAATGGGAGGGTTGTTTCCCCGGGCTCGTCTCTTTGAAACATCGGATTATTGTGGACGTTCGGAGGAGTACTACCCCCAGCTCCTACGACCCCCAGGGATGTGGACGATGAATCTTCCGTTGCAGTAGATTTTGTCTTCAAATGGGTGTGTTGGTATACTCCGGTGGAGGGCAACCGTTTAGCCGACAATTTCTTAGCTGTAGTGGTTGATATTTTTGGGCTGGAGATGCTTGTCCTCTTTCCTCTCCCCTCGGCGGGGACTTTCTGAGTGGAATTGTAGGAGACAACAGGAGGTGCCTCGTCCTTCGAGCTCGGATGCTGTAGTCTTTGGAAGACGGACGGCCGGTCTTTCGTCACTGTCGCGTTATTGCAACAGCAGTTGACGATGATTTGGGTACAGTGACGTTCGTGTGAGAATTCTTTGCACACTGAGGCCCCTTCTCTTTCCTTGCATTTGTGGATGATAACCTCACGCAGGTCAGAGGAACCACTCTGTCCGTTCGTCACTCAGGGGCCCGCGTGATAACCAGCGGGACGCCCCGATAGTCAGAGGTTGGGGCAGCTGACTGGGCTTGGTGAGCCCGCGCTGCCCTAGACTTCCTCCTTTTAGTACTTGCGGGTGCGTAATAGGAGGAGTCCAAGTTGAATACCACAGAGTCTGGCTTATCGTCCAGAGAACCATCAGAGTCAGGATCGCATGAGAGACGGTCGAAGACTGATTGAGAGAAGCGTGGAACGGATGCTATGCGGCTAGCATTAGGTACCATACAGGCTGTCTGCATGCGGTTGTCTTCTGCTGTGGGATGAGTCGTTCTTATGCGGCTAGGAGTCTTGACCACGCAGGCTGGCCGCATGCGGTTGGCAATAGTGGCTGCATGGGTTTTCTGTAAGCGATTGACTTCAGTAGCCGCATGAGTCTCATCCATGCGGTTGGCAACTGTAGCCGCATAAGGTATGCGGCTGACAGATGTGGCCGCATGAGTTTTCTTTATGCGGCTGGCGGATGTAGCTGCATGAGCTTTCTCTCTGCGGGTAATACCCTTATGCGGCTCGGATTGCATAGAGTTCCTCTTTGCCCCTGCAAGTCCAGCATCATAGTGTTTTCTTCTGCCGGACTTGGGGACAGCAGAGTTGTCTACGGTCTGAAGTGGGGCCGCAGGAGAGTCTTTCTCGTCGTCTTGAGCAACAGAGGGTATCCCATCGAGGGCTGGAGGAGCAAATGATTTTGGCCTCCACTCTTTGTGAGTCTTCGTCCCGCGGGTGCGTTTCTGAACCGGGCCAACGCTTCCTTCGTAGAGCATCTCTTCAAACGCCTGTTGGTCGAAGTGGACGACCATCTTTTGTTGCGTGGAGCCAACTTTGGCTGCGTCCGATTACGTCACCAACTCCTTAGCCGTGGAGAAGTTAGTCCCCAGCAGAGTCGCCATCGTGTTTGCTATGAAATATAAAAGAACAGAACAATTATCGGAGGACCGGACTTTTACTTCACGTTACAAACTCGCTTGTACAAAGAAAGCCTAGAGACGAAAACCTAGGTACAGTAGTCTAAGTACAATTATTTATTTTAGATTCTGGAGGGTGACGATAGAGGCTCGGGAAGGCGACGGCAGCCCTGTCTTACTCCTTGGACGATCGGTATGCAGCCTTGGCTCTTGTGAAAAGATGGTTGACGTTGATGAAGAAATGCTCTTCTTGCTCTCCCTCTGACTGCTCTTCTGGCTTCTCTCTCTCTCTCTCTGTGTGTATTCTCTCTCTAACTATGGGGGGAAGTCTCTCTGTATATACGTATTTCTCTTTGATATTGTATCTATTTTACAAGGGTATGGCACCTTGCTATTTATAATAGTGGGATGTGATCATTAGGGTTTCCAATGATTAGCTCTTGGAGATGGCGGCGGCCTGGGGATTGGTCAATCCAGGCCGTTCGTTTCTGATTGTGACGAATCCGAGCCATTAGGTGTAGATTACACCAAATCCTATTAGCAGTTAATGCTGATTGGAATAAATCTTCCTTATAATGATCTTTTGATATCTGCGAATAAATTAGATCTATTCTTCTGCCACGTGTCCCAGATTATTGGGATTTGACCCAATCTTTAATGGCAGAAAATCTGAGGAATTAATCGGTTTAGGACACGTGTCCTAGGAGCTGCTGGGGGGATCTAGACCGTATGACGAATGAGCCGCATATGAATTTGAGCCGCATGTGGTTAAGCCCACGTGTCAGGGCTGCCTGGGCAGTGGCCCTCACTTGAGCCCTCGAACCACAGGGGAGTAATCCTTGTGGGCCGCATAGGTACATATCTGCCTGAGCCGCATGGACATGATCCTCTTGAACCGCATGAGAAGTTCTCGCTCGAGCCGTATGAGGCTTTCTTGGCCTGAGCCACATAGGACAGATTCACTCTGAACCGCATGAGAAGTTCTTTGCTCGAGCCGCATGAGGCTTTCTTGACCTGAGCCGCATAGGATTCATTCTGAACCGCATGAGAAGTGAGCCGCATACGAACGCCCACGTGGCAAGGCCACGTGGCATTTTTATGGCTCTCGGGGGATTTGTGTCAGAGATCTCTTTTCTCTTCCCTAGAGATTTATCATTATGACAGAGTCATAATTACCTGCTTCTGTGTCAGGGCTGTTAACTTTTCAGAGGGGTCAGCCGTCAAAGCAATTAATGCAGCATGGGTCGGAGGGGAGCACTGTCAGGCCATGTGTCTTCTGAGCCGCATGGAATACCTCGGGCCGCATAGCTCCTTATGCCGCATGACTCCCTGAGCCGTATGGGCTTTTCTGAGCCGCATGGATCTTTCCTGGCCGCATGAGTCATTTTCTTCAGTATTTTCCATGCTTCTACAACTGCGCCTCCTCCACCGCACCTGGACGCGACCACCCGAGCCCTCTCTAGTGATGTCGCTGATCAGTACCGCCACGTGGCCCCTTTTTTGACCAACCCGGCTGGCCGTACCTCCATCGAACCCACCGCAGACTCTCTGTACGCCCTTCACCGTGCAGCAGCCGAACATCCCAACCACTCGCCCAAGTTTTCATCATGGCGCCTCCTACGTAGGGCAACACCGGCGCCGCGTAGCCCCGAGTGCCTGAAGGCCGCCGCCTCTCCTCTTTAGCGTTCACAGGTGACTCGCCGCGTTCCGCCAGCCCGCGCCTTAGCCGCGCCGAGCGATGCCTCTGAGCTCGAACCAGCACCTTCATCGCCGGTGCTTGCCCATCTCGACCTCCACCGTCGAGTATCACGGCCCCATCAGCAGCGCCGCACCACCGCCGGTAAACCCCCTTCTTTCCCTCTCCGATCTCCTCCTCTCTATCTCTCTCTCCCTCGTTCCCTTTTCTCCTCATACTTCTTCTTTATTTATTTTTTTCCATTGGATCTTCTCTCTCTCCTCTGGAAGAAGAGAACATAGTTTAAAAAAAATTGTTTATTTTGTTTCATTTTTATTTTTTGACTTTTGGTCTAAGCCCATAGGGGAGGGCCAGTAGGCCAGGCCTTGGATTTTTATATTTTTTTATTTTGGGCCCATACATGTGTAGTACGTAAATATGTTTTAGTAAATATAAGTATAATACGGTTATTTCAGTATTTATTTAATTAATATACAATAAGTTTTGAAAGCAGCAGTAAAATAAAATAAAAAGGTTATTATTATTATACCTATATTATTTCTAACATATTTTAAATATGGTTTTTACATAACAAATATATTTTTAGATATTTTCAATGATGCTTTTGACATAAGAATATATGGTTGACCAAAGGTAGATTTTTGTCTAAAAATATATTTTTAGATTTTCAAAATGTTTATTTCAGAGTATCTTGAGAAAGCATAGTTTTAAATATTTCTAGATTTTCAAATAATTTATTTAAAATATTTAGGATTAGTATATGTTTAGATAAAAATATAGTTTTAAAACCCTAAGTAATTTTTCCATGTTATTATTTCTTTATTTATTATTTTAGTTTTTCTATCTAAAGAGTTTTATGTTCAATAACTTGGAATTTCCAGTAAAAAAAGAAAATAAAATAAAAAATTTCCTAGTTATATCTAGACTAACGAAATCTACTTTTAAATATTATAAATAAATTTTTTTATAATAGCATAAATACTTATCTCCGCAAATTTTCATTGTCTGTCAATCTTGATCGTGACTGATCATCTTTCCTATTTCCTCACAACTTTGGACCTCTGCACACCGACTATGGCAATTAGACAATCAGAACATGACAAAACATCGTACCACATCAGGCGACACACCAGGCAAGACACCTTGCCTTTGCTGTTTATTTACTTGCTCAATATCATGCATGCTTTTACTTATTATTTATTTATAGCAAATATAAAATTGTTCTTTCAAAACATATGTAGATTCAAATTACTGTACTTTAGTTTTCTTTATGCATTTGACTTAGAGATAAGAGACCACCCTTTGTGTGTGCCGCATTCATTGGCCTCGACACTTGTGCGCCACGAAGTCACAAGTTACATATAGATGCGAACTTGCGTGCTGACTGGTCATCGGTACGTACAGGCCGTGCGTTAGGATATAACTGCTAATAGTTATGGATGTCTAGAAGACTTAGCGGTTATTAGGAATATCGTGATGTGGATACAGCACGTGTAGTGCATGGGGAGGGAGAAGACAGCTATTAGGCGTAGGGGCTTTTACTCGTTTACTTCCCTCTAGATGCCCTCAATGACTCAGTCGAGTGCTAGTGGGCCGTGCATTTAGTTTCCTCTAGCTGCCGTTAGTGACTCACCCGAGAGCTAGTGTGTCGTGCATTTATTTGTTACTTTTCTCTATATGCCACCAGTGCCTCGTTTGAAACGCTAACGTGCCATATTTCTAGTTTCGGAAGGCCCCTCTGTGGAACGTTGTCTTTAAAGTGCATTTTCACATAGAATGGTTAAGGACCTTTATCTGTTTAGACATATGAAATTTTCTGTTGAGCTAACTATATTCAGTTTATGGCATGATATTATGTGTCTTGTTACGTCCCTCTGAGGACCTGGTGATTTCTCTAGGTGTGCTTTTGTGATGTTTCGCAGGTGCTCTAGCCAAGGCCATGACTTGCTCTCTTCCATCGAGGATGATTGCACTTGAATCGTCTTCACATCGCTCGACAAATTTCTAAATTTTGTATTTTCCTCTTTGTTGGTAGTGGATTTGTCTCCGCCCTACGACTTGTATAAACAATAATTCATAAGTTATTATAAATTCTTTCTTCTTTATTTATGGATGAGATTAGTGTCGTGGCTTTCTACACTTTACAGCTTATGTATACATACGATGGTTCCATTTATAGGAATATACTTCGTATATATGCAGCTGGCATGATTACGTTCATAGTCCTATGCATTTTGGGACTGGGGCGTTACATATTTTTGTGGTGGCCCATGCAAGTCAAGATAAATTGTTTGGTTACTTTACCATACCAAGCAAGCTTGCGTATAGGATTAGAGTCTAGGATCTCATCCACATACTTGACTGCATTCTCGCTTGACTTCTCGAGTTGCATCTTGCTTGATCCCTTCTATCGTGATTCATGCCCTCCTTTCGTTCTTGATAGAGATTAATAAGGTAACCCATATTAGGTGGACATGACCCATTCTTCCATCACCCTACTAGTTTAACCCTTGTAAGTTGGGTAGAATGCCTTACGACCTAACCTTCCTTGTGACCTTAACCAAGTCCTAAGCAAGTAGACAGTAGGACGACTGTATAGGCACCAACATAAGACATGACTAGATTCTTAAGAAGTTTGAACTAGTTCCACTTCCTTCAATATTAACCTCACGTGCCTATATTTTTACTATTTTTGACTATCCTATGCTGCTAATTTAGCCAAAGTTTTGCAAGCTTATTCCCTTATCGAGCTTGATCATGACATATTTTATTGGGTGCGCACCCACTAACATATTGTTTAATCAGAACCGGTACATGATGTTCTGATCAACCTAGTGCACTTTGGTTCGCTTTTATCTATCGTTCTACATGGATGGGGACATAGCTAAACTTGCCCTCTAGAGTCCCATCCGTGACAGCCTTGGCAATTCTTTTTGAATTACTCACTCGCCTTTGAACCACATATTGGTATTCGAAAACAACTTCTTTGGACTCATATTAATTTTCGTCTTTCAACTATTTTAGACGAAGGCGAAGACTTGATAGATAGACCCAAAGTATTACCTTTAGTTGTCCCACCATTTATTGCCAAGATAGTTAGCCATAGACCAACCAAGGTGACTATATCCTCGCTTTGAACTACTCGTCGATTCCATATCTACTATCGCGACCTTCTAATCATTCTTGATACTTGAGGATGATTCAAATCGTTCTCTTAATCATGCCCTCAACCAAGACGATCAATATACAACTCTTCTCAAGAAACCATATCTTAAAGGTCTCTAATCCCATACTATTCCATATTGTAGGTTATCTTGATTAAACTTTAACCCTTGATCATTTTTATTCTTGCATTAATTAGCCATATCCATGGTAATTTTCGTATTTACCTAAATCACGATATTCAAATGCATGTTTGTGTTGAACGTTGTGAGTTGATTGTTCCTCGTCGATATACCCGTGTGACCTTTTCAACCCCTACTTATTTTTAATTTCAAGGACGAAATTCTTGTAAGTTGGGTAGGATGTAAACTCCCTAATTTTTACTACATATTTTTTTGATTGGATTTTATTTTGCGTATTGTACGTCGCGTTTCGTATTTGCTCGTCGAGTGCGAATATGTGCGAGCTACACATTTTTAGAAACAGTTTTGATTATAGATTTTATTTATGAAGGATAGTTTCAAAATAATATATATAATAATTATTTTTATTAAAAGTTGTGAAAAGTATCTATCGAGATTGGCAAAACTTATTATTTTATTTATTTATAAAATGCTATCTTATTTTAATAGTGGTAATTTAAAAAACTAGATTTATGTGAATATTCTACTCGTGTAAAGCACATGAAAATTATTTCATGTATATTTTCAAAATTTATTTTTAATATTTATAATAATGTATTTAGCAAGAAGGTATTTTAAATATTTGAATATTTATGTTTATTTTCAAAAATTTTATCTAAATTATTAAACATGTATTTTAAAGGTAATTCCTATTACTATTTAAAATATTTATTCTAATTTTCAAAATTAATTATTTTTATTATTTATCATAAAGATATTTTGAAATTCGTGAATTTAATGCTTAACATTTTTGGCAATTTAAATTTAAATTTGATTTTTATTGAAATATTTTTAAAGTAGTTTAAACTATTAGATAAGCTTTATATAAATATAAATTTGATTTAAATTTGATTTTTGATTTCTCAAATTGATTTAAACATGATTTAAACTAAGAGTGAGATATCTAAAGGTGTTTTGAATTTTCCTAATCATTATCAATCTAGGAGACCACCTCCTATATAAGGAGAGTCTCCATTTGCTCTCCTCCATAATTTTATCCATAATTTCCACCACCACAACCAGAGTGCCATGCATCGTGTCCATGTCGCCTTTCCATCCACTATATTCTTTTCTTCTACATATACAATTCATCCCCGTGTCCGACAAACTCGGATACGATTTCTCCATCAACTCATCCCTACCGTGTCGGACACTCCCCGACACGGACTCACCTAATTCTAACCCTAAATCGAGCTTCTGCACCACTCAGCCTCGACTCCACGCCTGACCACAAGTCATCCGCCCAGTCTCCACCGACAGCCACCCTGCTATCATACCCGATCATCACCACCTACGACTATAATTCCTAACTCTAGCCCGGCACCACCAGGCCCACTCCCGCTCGCACAACCAACCAGGGCCAACCCGCCATCATCTCAACCACCTTGGTCGATACCACAGCCACGAAACACAGAACTCCAACACAGCCACCCGGCCACTAAATCGGCGCAGCCCACACACCAAGCAACCCAGCCACCAACCAACCCCGGACCTCCTCCTCCGCCGTGTCCGGCCACCCGCCGTGTCCCCAAGTCAAACCAACCAAAAAAAACCCTCACCTCCCTCGCCGCGTCGGAGCCGACAACCTCCGCGCTTTTCCTCCTTCACATCCCATCCGCCGCCGTATCGCGCGGCCACCAGCATCTGTCGACCCCGACATCCGCTGTGCTTCCCGCCCAGCCAAGAAAGCCGTCGTCGCTCTCCTCCGAGTGCGAGTCCCCGCCGTAGCTCTTCCCCTCCGTCGCGGCTGCCCGGCCGCCGACTCCACCCAAACCCCCACAGTTCGTCGCCACCACCACACCCAAAATAAAATCATCACCACCGCCTCTTACCTCCGCATCCGGCCGCCTCTCCCCGCGGAGAGACTGTGCCTCCTCCACCACACCTGGACGCGACCACCCGAGCCGTCTCCAGTGACGTCGTCGATTAGTACCGCCACGTGGCCCCTTTCTCGACCAACCCGGCCGACCGCACCTCCGTCGAACCCACCGCCGACTCTCCGTACGCCCTTCACCGTGCAGCAGCCGTACATCCCCACCACTCGCCCAAGTTTTCCTCCTGGCGCCTCCTACGTAGGGCAACACCGGCGTCGCGCAGCCCCGAGTGCCGGAAGGCCGCCGCCTCTCCTCTCTAGCGTTCACCGGTGACTCGCCGCGTTCCGCCAGCCCGCGCCTTAGCCGCACCGAGCGATGCCTCTGAGCTCGAACCAGCACCTTCGTCGTCTATGCTCGCCCATCTCGTCCTCCACCGTCGAGTATCACGGCCCCATCAGCAGCGCCGCGCCACCGCCGATAAACCCCCTTCTTTCCCTCTCCGATCTCCTCCTCTCTATCTCTCTCTCCCTCGTTCCCTTTTCTCCTCATACTTCTTCTTTATTTATTTTTTCCCTTTGATCTTCTCTCTCTCCTCTGGGAGAAGAGAACAGAGTTTAAAAAAAAATTGTTTATTTTGTTTTATTTTTATTTTTTGACTTTTGGGCTAAGCCCATAGGGGAGGGCCAGCAGGCCAGGCCTTGGATTTTTATATTTTCTTTATTTTGGGCCCATATATGTGTAGTACGTAAATATGTTTTAGTAAATATAAGTATAATAAGGTTATTTCAGTATTTATTTAATTAATATACTATAAGTTTTGAAAGCAGCAGTAAAATAAAATAAAAAGGTTATTATTATTATACCTATATTATTTCTAACATATTTTAAATATGGTTTTTACTTAACAAATATATTTTTAGATATTTTCAATGATGCTTTTGACATAAGAATATATGGTTGACCAAAGGTAGATTTTTGTCTAAAAATATATTTCTAGATTTTCAAAATGTTTATTTAAGAGTATCTTGAGAAAACATAGTTTTAAATATTTCTAGCTTTTCAAATAATTTATTCAAAATATTTAGGACTAGTATATGTTTAGATAAAAATATAGTTTTAAAACCCTATGTAATTTTTCCATGTTATTATTTTAGTTCTTCTATCTAAAGAGTTTTATGTTGAATAACTTGGAATTTCCAGTAAAAAAAATAATTTCCTAGTTATATCTAGACTAACGAAATCTACTTTTAAATATTATAAATAAATTTTTTTACAATAGTATAAATACTTCTCTCCGTAAATTTTCATTGTCTGTCAATCTTGATCGTGACTGATCATCTTTCCTATTTCCTCGCGACTTTGGGCCTCTGCACACCGACTAAGGCAATTGGACAATCATAACATGACAAAACATCGCACCACATCAGGCGACACACCAGGCAAGACACCTTGCCTTTGCTGTTTATTTACTTGCTCAATATCATGCATGCTTTTACTTATTATTTATTTATACCAAATATAAAATTGTTCTTTCAAAACCATATGTAGATTCAAATTACTATACTTTAGTTTTCTTTATGCATTTGACTTAGAGATAAGAGACCACCCTTTGTGTGTGCCGTATTCATTGGCCTCGACACTTGTGCGCCACGAAGTCATGAGTCACATATAGATGTGGACTTGCGTGCTGATTGGTCATCGGTACGTACAGGCCGTGCGTTAGGATATAACTGCTAATAGTTATGGATGTCTAGAAGACTTAGCGTTTATTAGGAATATCGTGATGTGGATACAGCACGTGTAGTGCATGGCGAGGAAGAAGACAGCTATTAGGCGTAGGGGCTTTCACTCGGTTACTTTCCTCTAGATGCCCTTAGTGACTCAGTCGAGTGCTAGTGGGCCATGCATTTAGTTTCCTCTAGCTACCGTTAGTGACTCACCCGAGAGCTAATGTGCCGTGCATTTATTTGTTACTTTTCTCTATATGCCACCAGTGCCTCGTTTGAAACGCTAACGTGCCATATTTCTAGTTTCGGAAGGCCCCTCTGTGGAACGTTGTCTTCAAAGTGCATTTTCACATAGAATGGTTAAGGACCTTTATCTGTTTAGACATATGAAATTTTCTGTTGAGCTAACTATATTCAGTTTATGGCATAAAATTATGTGTCTTGTTACGTCCCTCTGAGGACCTGGTGATTTCTCTAGGTGTGCTTTTGTGATGTTTCGCAGGTGCTCTAGCCAAGGCCATGACTTGCTCTCTTCCATCGAGGATGATTGCACATGAATCGTCTTCGCATCGCTCGACAAATTTCTAAATTTTGTATTTTCCTCTTTGTTGGTAGTTGATTTGTCTCCGCCCAACGACTTGTGTAAACAATAATTCATAAGTTATTATAAATTCTTTCTTCTTTATTTGTGGATGAGATTAGTGTCGTGGCTTCCTACACTTTACAGCTTATGTATACATACGATGGTTCCATATATTGGAGTATACTTCGTATCTATACAGCTGGCATGATTACGTTCCTAGTCCTACGTATTTTGGGACTGGGGCATTACACTCTATCCTCCGGTGCTCTGACTAGGTTCTCCGTGAACCTGCTGAGTCGGTTGAACTCTGATGTATACTCCGCCACTGTCATGGTCCCCTGCTGCAACGCCTCGAACTGCATCCGAAGCTCATCTCGCTCCACTTCGGGAAAAAACTTCTTCTTGAACAGAGTTTTGAAATCTGCCCAAAGAACCTACGGCTCAGCTAACTGGGGCTCCTCTCGGTACCAAGCTCTGGCCTGATCAAAGAGTCGCATACTCGCAACTTCCAGCTAACTGGGGCTCCTCTCGTTACCAAGCTCTAGCCAGATCATCCGGGATCCGCGCCATCTTCAGTGTCCGCTCCGTATTTTCCAGCCACTCATCCGCATATACAATCCCCTCATGGCCCCAGAAATCCATCGGGCAGAGGTTCTGATAGTCTCTGGCAGTCCCCGGTCTCGGTGCTGCTGGTGTTGGAGGTACTACCGGTACTGCCGGCTCTCGGGTCCTGAGCGCATCCTCGACCGTCGCCCGAAACTGTGCGGCCTGGTGGTTCTGACCCTCCATGAACTTCTGGAACATGGCCATCACCTGAGCGTCGTCGAAAGTCATCATCGGGGGTAGCGGAGGAAAGATAGGAGGCGGTGGCGGAAGCTGCTCTAACGGAACGTCTGGTGCAGACTGTCCCGAACTGCCTGCAACTCCAGGCTGATCAGCGGTCTTCCTCGTAGTGACCATCCTGCAACAAAAGAAAACTTCGTGATTGAAAAAAACCTAACCTACAAGTAAATATAAATGTTTATATAATATCCATATATACCCGATGTACCCGATTTCCTATGCTGTGATTCAAGTTTCCCTAGTTTAATCAAGTCCCCCAATAGTACTCGAATACCTAGGTACTATTAGGATAGACCTGCATAGGCCACCACTAAAAACATGTCACGACCCGCTCTCGAATAATCGGACATGAGTCGGACACGTCCAGCCTTCGTCGTTAGACACGACGAAGTAAGATGTACCAAGCTAGGGAAATCTAACCAGATAATTATGAATAAGTACAAATCACAGCATCTATAAACGAATCCCAAAATCAAAGTACATGTCTAAAAGTTATTACATTCATCCAGCTAAAATAAAGTCTGATAGTCTCAAATACAAGTAGAATATAAACTGCTAAGGGTAAGTTACTAGGCTTCCTCAGCCTCTAAGTCCAGAGCAACTCCAACTGGCTCTACAGCATCTATAGGCATACGGTATGTGTCGTACAGAGCCTCCATCTCACCTGCAACGTATCCTAGTTAGGAGCGGAGCAAAGTACAGTTCTAGGTAATGAACAAGAACATCATGATATGGAAATGAGTACAGGAGAACAGGAAATATGAAATACAGGAAATGAACATGAAAGTACAGGAACGTAAGTACAGGAAATAAAGTACAGGAATATAACTATGAACCTGAAGTACAAGACATGACAAGTGCACAATATTTGAAATACAACTAGCCAATGTGACCGGCTGGGGTGAGTACAGGAGTACATGAATATCGGTACGGCTTAGGACCCACGTGCACGATGTGGGGCCTAAGCTATCTACATGAATATAGTAACCGGAGTTTGGTCACATAGCTAGTGTATTTTCCCTCCCGACACAAGTAAGTACAAGAACAGGAAATACAGGGGTACAAGATATCGTGCCATGACGTGTCACAAGAAAAGTACAAGATATCTAAATGCAGAAGACCACAGAAAAGTACTTGCCTTGCTCCGGGAAAGTACGGGTAATCAATGGAACTGGATGTCCTCCTGTTTTAAAATAATTTAACAAGTTGGTTAATTTCTAAATAATATTATTACTCTAATCTAAATTTCTAGCTAGTCCAGCTTTCAAAATGTTTAGAAATGTACTAGTTGTCATTTTGCTAATTTCCCCCATGGCTAAAAGTAAGAATTTTAGATTTCCTAATGATCTACTAATTTGCGAGCTAATATCTATACTAATTAACCACTTATCATGAAATAATACCAGGAAATGACTTCAAAACAGACTAACTATTAATAGGTCTAACATCAGTGTTGTTCCATGAACCTTGCATCAATACACATCTTATATAAGCTTGCAGTTTATCAGTTATGTCAAACTGAAGACTACCACTCTGGATATCCTATAATTTAGAAGAAGGGATAAAATTAAACAACCATTCAGTTAAAGTATTCAGAAACCAAAACCCTACTGTAACATATCCAGGTAGAACATCTACAAACCAAATTAAATAAAAGGCCAAACAGCTACCGCTCAACAGAGTGCCTTTTGAAATAGTCAACAGTTATCCCTCATCATGCAACTGACGTTCAAAAGAAAATAGAATTCTTCAAAGCTAGGTTACAGTTCTATACCCGACCACAAGCAATACCAAGTCATAAAATCGAAAGGCAACAATGTGAAGAAAAACTGTAAAGACAAAAGAACATTGTTACCAATTGATAATTAAGATTGTTGTTACCAGCACCAACTTGTCACAGAGATCCCATTAATCAAATAGAGAAATCTCTTTAAGAAAATAGAGCCCTTCTATTATATCAGGGATTAGATTCAACTTGACTGAACAAATAATTCACCAACAGAATCAATACTCAGTCGAGAAGAACAAATTAAGAATTTAAACACATCATTTGCTAATCACTGCTGGTTCTAACTCCTTCTCAATAGCTACAACCCAACTTCGAAATCCCCTGTTCATAAGAAGGGTACCTAGCATCAGGAATTGTCCAGGCTCGACACCACCAATCGGACACGAACGCAAAGCACGATCATCCGGACACGAACGCGACGTTGTCTACAACGTACGATACGAACACTGACACAAAACGCAACTGCAAACCTACAACCCAACTACTCTTATTTCAGAACACACACACACATGTGATTCTCAGCAAGAACTAAATCTCAAGAAAATAGTCATACCTGAAAGTAGATCCGAACGAACAAGTGCAACCCATGAAATCGAATAAAATCCTTACGCCCTCAGAATTTCAAAATAACCTGAGTTAGGCATTAACACAAACAGAAAGCGATTAGTTATACAAGATCCTTCACTCAAGTTTTCCTTGAATCAACATACAGAAAACTTTAGATCTCATGGATCTTGGTAGAAAATAAGGAGAATAAGATGAATCCAAACCAAACGAATTTAAGAAAATCGATCAACCGAAACATCAATCCGACATAGGAGTTCAAAGAAATTTCCAAAACAAAGGAGATTGCATGAACAGAATTAGAATGGATTACTCAAAACTCACCTTACGAGGGTTCAGAATCCGTTTGAACCAGTCACGAAGATCCACAGAAGTTCGTCGACGGTGAATTCCCACCGATCGGCATCGATTTGGTCAGCAATTGTATCAATCAGTGGATCGAAACGAGAATGATCAATTACAACAAAACAACTCACCAATTTAGAGATCTAGAAACACTCGAGCAGACTCAAAACCGATGACAACTCTCCCTGATGCCTCGACCAGGGAAAGGGTGAAACAACTACAATTTAAGAAAGAACGGAAATCAATCGATCGGAAGCTCGTGGAAATTTGTTCATATTCAAATTGAGATGATCGATCAATACTCACTAGTCGATGTCTACTGCTGGTGGAGAATGACACTGTCTGCTCGCAAGATTAGACGAAGGTTCGTCGATTCCAGTTGCCGGAAGAAGAAGACTAATGAAGATCCGCTATTACTGCTGATCGGAGGAAGGCGCTGCACTCGGAGGATGACCGTCAACCATCAGTCGTCGCCGGAGAATCCGCCTCTTCGTCCGCTCAAAAATTGGGATTAAATTCTGAAGGGAAATAGGAATGGGAAGCTCTGCTCTCTCACTCCCACGTATATAGCTAAGATGCACAATTTGCACTTTAGCCCTCCCGCCCTTAAAAGTTTCCAAAACAGTCCCCCTTCCAAAGTAAAACTTCAGAAACACCCTTTTCCTTTTCGTTATTACACTGAATGCAGGAAATCAGTTAGAAAGGAAGAATGAGTGGTGGGCCTCAAGTTTGTTTGTTACAACAAACTTTCAAATTCAAATTCCTGCTCCTAATTCTCTTCCCTCCAAATTATTCATATATATATATATATATATATATATATATATATATATATATATATATATATATATATATATATATATAAATGTAATGAACATTATTATATTAACAATTTAGAAATTCTCAAAAAATAGAAAAGTGGAGTTACAGCAGGGAACCGCTGCAGAACAATGCGAATATTCGAAATAAATCCTAACGATTTACATCCAGTCAAATCCAAAATCATCCCAAAAATCTACCTTATCTAAACCAAGATCCAAACCTCTTGTGGATCAACTCAAAGTCAAATTCAATTCAAACTTGAAATTGAAGAGAACTCAAAATATCTTTCGGATATATGCAACCAAAGACTCGATGCTTTCGGGAAAAAGCCAAACCACAACTTTGCAAAATTATTGTACCTCACATCATGCAAACCCCCGACGAGCACTCCAGGCCACCGCCGACCGCCTGCACGGCCACCCTGAGCCGTCGGAAGGCCGCCCGACCGTTGTGCCGTACGAAACAGGGGATGCCATGTCTCAAAACTTGACAGGTACCAACTTTCTGATTCGAGAAGTTTTTGTTTTCCTCATCTTTTTTGAATTTGTAAAATCCTACACATAATCAACCTATATGCCTTCACATCCTAGTAATTACATTCAGGAAGAACCTATTGAAAACTGGTGTGAAATCGACCCAAAGATCGACAAAAATCTGTTTAAAAACAGAACTTTAGGCAATCCAAATACACCTGTTGGAAGAACAATTACTGCCAACCTATTAGAAGTCTAAAGTTTTGGTTTAAACAAACCTATAGACGACTAGTAGGACTCCAAAACCTTTCTTTTAGTTTCTGTTTTCATGGACTGTGTGTCGAGTGAACAGTCCCCAAAGATTAGGAAAAACCTATTTTTTAAACTACCAATTTTAAAGAATTTCTCCCGATATGCCATGCGGTCCGACAAACCGGTCGACGTGGTCGCAACCCATAAGCATCACAAGCCACATATGGATGTTGTCGACGTGTGGGATTCGACGAAACTCAATTTTGGTGTGCGTGCACGACAAAATCGATGCATATCCGTCGAGATACCACGTATTGGCCTATTTGCTAACTAGCCCATAACTTCGAGCACGTTCGTAGTCTTAAGAAAAAACTTGTGCCATCAGGCCTGTATCATTTTTGTGGTCCTGTATGCCAAATTTGGTCCGATTCTGAAAAGGTCGACGTACCGGGACGCCCTTTTGGCGAGCCTACGAACCGATCCAACGGGCGAATTTGTGCAAAGCCCACCGAAATACAACTTTAGACATACAGATGTGTTCGTCTCATCAAACCAGACTCGTAAACATATAGTTCGATGACTTTAGAGACCGTAGGTACTGGCACGCTTTTTATTGCAAGGCGGGTCGAACGACGGACGTCGTTTTGACCCAAAACTACGATTTTGTCCCTGTGTCCAGAATTGGACTTTTGGTTAAGAATTCTTAGACATTCCTTTTATACCAAAGGTATTGGTGATGTCTTTTTCAGCATTTGGAGACTGTTGTGCGAGTTGGACTTTTGTGTGGCAGACTGAATGGTTGGTATTATCGGTTTCACTAGCAAAGGACCCAGACGAGTGCATTTGTTGTTTGTTTTCGATATTGTTAATTACTATAGTTCACTGTTAGTCATTTTATATTTTATTCTTGACACGCTTTTCATACGGATACCACATCTTGTCTCTCTTTCATATCTTGTCATATTCTTACCTGAAGTGTCAGAAAGGGGAAGTACCAATCAGATGTATAATCTGACCATAAATATTATAGACATTGGAGACAGTATTTTATTTCTTGCAATATAGACATCATAGATAGTGTTTTATTTTTTGCAATGTAGACATCATAGACAGTATTTTATTTCTTACAATATAGACACCGTCGACAGTGTTTTATTTTATTGCTATTTAGACATCGTAGACATCGTCGTGTAAATGTTCCTAGACCGATCACATATCGAAAATGTACTTCAAAACACATAGATAGTATTTTCTTTGGTATTAAACATCTAATATTGTCATGTAGTTCCTGTCTTCTTTTTCTCATGTCTCTTGTTACCATTATCCTGATTATTTCATAATGCATTTTATGGCTAACCTCTATTTTATAGTCATTATCATATACTGGAACTGCACTCAATGTATTGTACTCGTTCCATTCCCGACTGAAAAACCAACATTTTTTAGATAATCGCCTGCTACATTGTGCTTGGACCATTGGGGGAGACAAGGGTATATGTTGAGGTCAACCATAGAAGACTAGTCCGATGTGTTGGCAGTTTTCATTATTTGTAAGAATTTATATTTTTCTTCAAAATGTAAAACTGGTGAATATTGTAAATTTAAATTAGTTATTGTGAATGAGCAGAAAATTATTGTTTTATGCGATTTTGAACATCATGGCCTTGACAGCGTTTTACCGTCGACACTGTGGCGTAGGCTGGCTTGGACACGCGCTCGTATCCCAAAAAGCAGTTCGTGTCATAACAAGTTTTTGTGGTGGCCTACACAGGTCAGTTTTTGCAAATTGTGCGAACTCTTGATAGTACTTAAGTTAGTCGTACTATTACGAGCCTGCGACTAGGAAATGCTCATTCACAAGTTAGGATTAATCTAATTTTAGAAGAATGGCTAGGACTAGGAAAACCCTATTCAAATTGACTGTTGGGTAGTTAAGGTTACTACGTAGATCGTGTGATTTAGCGAATTATTTATTGAATCCTAAAACCCTGTTAGGTAACTTAGGAAATTTTTCTAGAGTGATATTCCATTGTATTTGATATGATGGTACGATCTAAGGTGGGTAGATTAATCGCTTGTAAACTAGGCCTCCCTATGGCTCTATCCCTAATCTTGATCTTTTGTTCAAATTTTATTTTGCCCTCCTTAAACATCATCATCATATCAGAATTACTTATTTATTTCCCCTTTTTGCCATAAGGAACTATTTTTGAAATAATTTTTGATTCAATCACCCATATGTTAAGCTCTAATTAGTTTTGATAGGGATTATAATGTTTTCCTTGTCTCCAGTCCTTTCTTCCTAATAAATATATTCTTTCAAAATTGATACTTTCACCTAAAGGACAGATACTTACCTTTTTTCTAATCATGATCCGCTAGTTGAATCTCGAAAAACTTCTTAGAAATTCTTAGGGATATAGTTGGAATAATATTGATAACTTACGATGGCATGACATCAATGCACTGTCGCTAATTATCTGAGTTATGGAGACTGTGGGGTTCACTGCAGCCAGCAGCGCACTGGTAAAACACGACCCCCTAAATTTGAAATTATTTCAAATAAACGTAGGTTATCGAATATTGTTAAAACTATGTCTTAGTTGTCCTCTTTCGATCTTAGTTATCTTTATGTCAATATGGGATAGAGTTAATAAAAATATTCGATATCATATTTGAGTCAAGAAACCAAGAGTTTACTACAGCCAGGGTACACTGGCAAGACATAAATTCTTAGTAAAATGACTTAAGACATGATTACGATTTTTGGGTACTATAGAGGTTAGGGGAATGACCTGTATGTCCCAATGATTCAAAGCCAATACTAGTAGAAATTTTATAAGTTTGGTAGCATGCCTCCCAACCTAGCATCTTGTTGTCCTTATGACCTATTAACGAGGTAATTAACTGACACTAATAGATTTACCTAGACTATAGAGCTTAGAGATCCATAACCCATTGGTCGACCAAGGTCTTAGGCAAAAAGATAAGTAGGACAACTATAGAGGCACCAACACTAGACGAGTCTTAGATTTTGATAAACTTGAACTACTTGTGCCTTCTTTCAATCATAAGTCTCGTGTACTTATATTTTGGACTATCTTGACTAACGTCGCTATTATAACCTAGTTTTTGCAAGCTTATTCTTTATCAAGCTTGTTCAGGACATATGTTTATTGGAGACGCCCACTAACATATTGTCTAATTAAAATCGGTGTGTTATGGTCTGATCAACCCTAGTGCACTTGGATCGCTCTTCAAATGAATAGTACATATGGATTGAGATATAGTTGCCCTCTAGGATCTCATCCATAACTGCAATGATAACTCTCTTGGACTTATTCAATCGCCCTTGGAACCTCGTGTTCACATTCGATCCCCTCTCCCTTGAACTCTTTATTGTTTTCGCCTTTACTTAATTCAGAAAAACAAATGCTTGTATTTGAGATAAGATAGACACAGAATGCCCGCTTAGTTCACCATATCACCTATGGCCATGAAAGCTATTACACAATCATTTTCCATCTATTTGAAATTGGAGAACGATCTTCAAACTTCATCCATATCTATTGTATCATGTTATCTATTACACCATGATCACGACTTGAATTTCTCTAACTTCATTAATCATAAAAGCTTGTCTTAGTTTAATTTTGAGAAATAAATTTCTGAAGTATATAGGTTGTGAGGCCTCTAAATTTTAGGATTTACTAGTATTATCGACTGACTAGGATAAGTTGGTTCCCACTAGGATGATGAATTCATGCCTCATGAACACCCACTTTCTATTCAGATCCTTTGGTGTCCCTTAACGTGACATTATTATTCGGAGCACGAAACTAGTTGTTACCCTCCAACAAATTTCATATACAAGATCTAGACGAGTCAACCTTCATTTAGGCATATCATGTCTAACTCATACACATCCCCTTGTACTCTATTTTTATGATACGACTTTCAGGTCAAAAAGGCTAACTATAACCCTTACCGTAATACGGATGCACTTCCCGACTACAATTAGAGACTCAACCTCAACTCAAACCGTTCGACCTAATATATGGTTGTGATCTACTCGAAGCCCACTACGCACATGTTACTAGTGTGCCACTCAATTGAGTCCTTTTGTGCTACTTAAATACAAAAGTCACAGAAGGCGCATTTCTGGGCTTTAGGAACCTAGTTAACTAATCCGACTGACCATTAGCCCAACCACTTGAGTTTGAACCTATTCTAGGTTACCCTAACCTAATAGGAATGGTTCCGATTGATATCATGGGTTCTTGTCCAGCTAATATAGATTAAAGTCCAAGGTTCTTTCAATCAAAGATTGATGCCCAATTAAGGAACCCATTGAGACCCAGCTAAATCCATCCATGCCTCTCGCCATATTTGGATTATAAAACCAAACTTTATGAAATAGGTTCCTATACCTATTATGTAGTCCCCATCTCTTGGCCCACTATTTCCCCTTCTGTAAATTCTGTAACCGTATCTCTTGTAGCCTATGTTATGAGATGGATGGAATTCCATTGAACCAATTTGTTTTCGGTTATACTTAACCAAGACCTCTCCTACTGCCTTGATAAGACATGGTCAATATATGAGCAATGTTAAGTAAGTAATACCTAGGCTTCCTTTAGAGTCCATGACTAAGATCAGTAGTACCTCATGTTCTCATACGTCTACATGAATTTGACCTTCATAGAAGTCATATTACTGTGCTTTCTATGTTTGTCCAATTTCTATAAGTTGGGTAACCTTGAACTTAGTTTACTCCATCTCTTAGAATGAGATACCAAATTTGGATTCCATTCGTAACCATTCTTCCATCTGTTTGGAAGTTGCGGTACGATCTTCGTATTGTATTTTATCTCTATTTGCTCATACTTTTAAATAACCGTGATAGAAGATCGCAACCTTAATTCTTCTATACTGTTCTATAATAGAATTGCGTCTTAGTTTCAACTTCGAGAACGAATATTTTTGTAGTGCATAGATTACAAGCCTCTCCAAGAAACAAAGGGTTTCTTTGAATTAACAAGTGATCGGAATGGAGTGGCTCCAATCTAGCTAATAAGTCAGTGGTTTATAACTTTCACTTCTATCTGTATCAAATCGATACCATCTACCGTGACTATAATAATTGAAGCACAACACAAACTCGTTCCTTCCAACGAATTTCACCATCATGAACTACTAGACCAGTCAAGCTACACACATGACATGCATGTCTCACACAAACACACCTTCATGTACTCCATCTTAATTATACCACATGTAGGAAATATCTCTTTTGGAACAAACCATAGATGTCTATATTGTTTTATTTGATTTTAACCATGCAAATATCGAACCATTCCCTCGAGCAAACTAAAGACTCCCATCTCTCGACCCA
>JANAVB010039019.1:870002-1060002 GCA_029216955.1 Iris pallida | reverse complement strand
GTTTTATTTTATTGCTATTTAGACATCGTAGACATCGTTGTGTAACTGTCCCTAGACCGATCACATATCGAAAAGGTACTTCAAAACACATAGATAGTATTTTCTTTGGTATTATTCATTTACTGTTGTCATGTAGTTCTTGTCCCCTTTTTCTCATGTCTCTTACTACAATTATCCTGATTATTTCATCATGTATTTTATGGCTAACCTCCGTTTTATAGTCGTTATCATATATTGGAACTGCACTCAATGAATTGTACTTGTCCCATTTCTGACTGGAAAACCAACATTTTTTAGATAATCGCCTGCTACCTTGTGCTTGGACCATTGGGGAGATAAGGGTATATGCTGAGGTCATCCATAGAAGACTAGTTAGATATGTTGGCAGTTTTCAATATTTATAAGAATTTATATTTTTCTTTAAAATGTAAAACTGGTGAATATTATAAATTTAAATTAGTTATTGTGAATGAGCAAAAAATTATTATTTTATATAATTTTTAGCATCATGTCCTTGACAACGTTTTACCGCCGATACTGCGGTGTAGGCTAGCTTGGACACGCGCTCGTATCCCGAAAAGCGGGTGTGGATCATGACACTCCCAGACCAGATTGGAATCTATAGATTCTATTTCAGATATCATTGCTTTTTGCCAAGACTCTGCATCTTTATCTTGGAGTGCTTCGTTGTAAGTACAAGGATCATAATCTTGTTCCTCATGGATAAAGTCTGACGACTCTCCCAAGAACATATATCTATCAGGTTGTATCACAACCCTCCCACTACGACGAGGCATTATCGGTTGTGGTGTAACATTTGTGACACATTGTGTAGTTACTTGTAGCTCATCTTCTTGTACTGTCGGTACTGAAGTACTTGGTGTCTCACCTCTCAGTTCTTCTAGAACAACTCTACTTGTGGGTTTATGGTTCATCATATAGTCTTCCTCTAAGAATCGGGCATTGGTGCTAACATAACCTTCTTATCCTTAGGACTATAAAATAAACCTCCTTTCATTCCTTTTGGATAGCCTACAAACAAGCGTACTTCTGTACGAGATTCCTACTTATCTGCTTTCCTATTCAGCACATGTGCTGGACTATCCCAAATTCGAACATGTTTTCGACTGGGCTTACGCCCAATCCACAGCTCTGTGGGAGTAAGAGGTAATGACTTAGAAGGAACCAAGTTAAAAATATAAGCTGCAGTCTCTAAGGCATATCCCCAAAACGAATCAAGTAAATCTGAATAACTCATCATTGATCTAACCATCTCCATAAGAATTCTATTCCTTCTTTCGGCTACACCATTCTGCTGGGGCGTTCCAGGTGCAGTCAATTGGGATATAATCCTACCCTCTGATAAATAATCCCTAAACTCACCAAAAAGTTACTCGCCATCACGATCTGAATGTAATGACTTAATATATTTTCTATGATGTTTACGGTGCATCAAATAAATGTATCCATACCTTGAATAAACGTCAATAAATATGACAAAATATTTAAAGCCACCTCTAGCCTGGATAGTCATGGGTCCACACAAATCAGAATAAACCAATTCCAACATCTTTGGCCCTATACCCCTTCGTCGTAAAAGGCCTTTTGGTTATTTTATCTTCCAAGCAGGATTCACATACTGGTAATGCCTCCACTTCCAATGAACTCAAAGGTCCAACCAGTCTTTGAATCCTTCTTAGGTTAATATGCCCCAATCGTAAGTGCCAAAGATATGTTTGGTTCATATAAGAAGGTTCTTTTCTCTTATCTAAGTTAGATGACATATTATTCATTTCCATAAGTTGCATTGTGGGTGAAATAGGATTAATGATATACATATTATCAACTAATGCACCAGAACAGATAAAATGTTTATTCTTTCTAATAATAATATTGTCATTAAAATAAATTGAATATCCATCCTTAACTAACATAGAAACAGAAACTAAATTCCTTCTAAGTGAAGGTACATAAAGACAATCTCTCAATGTCAAAGACTTATTTCTACCAAAAGGTAAAGTAACATCTCCTATTGCAACGACCGCTACTTTTGTAGCGCCACCCATGAACAAGCACATCTCTCCATCATTGAGCCACCTGTTTTCTTGGAACCCCTACAATATATTGCAGACATGATTAGTGGCTCATGTATCTACACACCAGGTGCCGGTAGATAACACCGCTAAACATGTTTCAACTACTAGTAAATGAGATATACCTTCTTTTTTTCCTTGTTTGAGAAGTGGACAGTCACTCTTCCAATATCCTGACCTTTTGCACTTGAAACATTTGCCTTTCGGCTTTTTCACAGCGCCTTGAGGTCCCATGCCCTTCTTTGCTGAGTTTGCTTGTTTCTGAATGTTATTCTTCTTCTTACCACCTTTTGGCTTAGAAGTAGAAACTTTTTCAGAAACATAAATATGACCACCTGCCTAAAGAGAGCTTCAGCATCCTTATATCTTTCGCAAGTTCTGCCAAACTATACAACCTTTTGTTCATGTTGTAGTTAAGGCAAAAATTGTCAAAACTTTTAGGCAGAGTCCCGATAATGATATCGACCTGGGATTCCCTATCGATTTCAGCACCAAGGATCTCCATCTCATTCAGATGACCCATCATCATGAGAACATATTACACTACAACCTTTTAGTCAGTACAAAGTGAACAACCTCAAGTGGTCCTGTTCAATACACATAAAGTATAGTAGTATAAACCTATAGTCAAGATAGACTAATACCATATTACACTACAACCTTTCCAATGGATTGTCCAAGTCCATCTAGGTTGTGAACTATTTATATATTCCATAGGGAACTAATAATATGATCTTCTGTGTGACACCACACACCATATTATCTACAATATAGAATATTAGACACTTGCATTAACACTTGCAACAAATACAATATGCAAATATTTTCCCGTATAATTCTTATTCAAAATTTAAGGAAATAAAGTTAATACAAAAGTGATGCTTTTAGTATATAACCCTAACAATCTTCCACTTGTACTCAAAGCATTGCTTTTTAGTATACTATTACAGGAGGGTGGTAGGGGCTGAATAAAATAGAATAATAATTCTTAGAATTAAGTGTTTGGGGGTTAAGGATAAGAGGAAGAGCTTCGGTTTGGAGGTTACACCCTTTGGTGTACACGGGAAGGTGAAAGGGAAGGGAGGTTTCGGCCAAGAGGGGAGGTGAATGGGTTGGATTGTATGCTAAAAGTTTTCTTCCAGAATGGGTTTTGGTGTATGGTGTTTGGTGTTTGGTGTTTTGTGAGTTTAGAAAAGTTTTTGGTGTTCTACTTGACCACTTAGTTAGGTTTTTAAGGGTAAGGTTGGGGTTTGATCCTATGTTGAGTCAAATTAAACAAAAAGGATTCATAACTAGTATTATATATATAACAAAAGAAAATATTTTTGTTTAAGGGGGTTAACAACATATCCTCCTTTAAAAAAAATTTGTCCTCGAAATTAGGGTAAAGTGCATTTAAACCCTCCTTAGATGTTACAAAAATGCAATTAAAGACTCCCTGATTTGAAAAACCAAGTCCGTTACGAAAATGCTCAAATCCCCCCCCCCCCCCCCGCCGTTAAAAACCGTTAAAGTCGTCTTAAAAGATGATTTTGCCCCTCCCCTCTCCCCCCTCTCTCTCCGGTGGTGGGGCGGGTCGGGGATGGCCGGCTGTGGGAGGGGGGGTCGGGAATGGCCGGCAGAGGGAGGAGGGGGGAGGGTGCGGTTCGCCAGCGGAGGCAGGAGGGGGGCGGGTCGGGGGGGTCACCGGCGGAGGGGGGGCGGGTCTGGGGTGGGCTGGCTGAGGGAGGAGGGGGCGGGTCGGGGAGCGAGGCTGTCCTGCGGAGGGTTGGCCGACGGTGGGAATGGGAGAGGGCTGGTGTGGGAATGAGAGGGGGCTGGTAGGGAAGGAGGAAGGGTAGTTTTGGTTTTTATTTTTTTATTTTTTTAAAAAATGCTGTTAACGGCCATTTCTAACGGTTAATTGACGGTAAGGGCCTTTTTGATCGCGCGGGGAATCTAAGGAGGAGCAGACTGCTTAAGTTTTTCTAGAAGGTCTTATTTTACAAATGAGGCAAATCTAGGGAGGGTTTAAATGCACTTTACCCTTGAAATTAAAACAACTATAATAACAACTACCAACTACTAGAAAAATATTACTCACATACCTAAGCTCTCAAAAAGATGAGGAAAACGTTGACATATTCCATCCACGCGTTCCTAGGTCGACTCTTTCGGTGCATGATCTCTCCACGTAATATGAACTAAGGGAATGGTCTGGCCTCGCAGCATTTTCTCCCTCCAGTCCAAAATCTCTATCGGCTCCTTCTAGTATGATAAACTTGGCCCAACAGTAATCTCTGAATGATCAAGCACATGATTTGGATCTGACACATATCTTTTCAGTTGAGATATATGGAACACATTATGAACTCCCTCCAACAAATATGGCAATGCCAATCGGTATGCTACTTCTCCAACTCGCTGTAGCACATCAAATGGTCCGATGTACCTCGGACTCAGCTTTCCACTTCCTCCAAATCTGATGGTCCCTTTGGTAGCTGAGATCTTTAAAAAGACATGATCCCCCAGTTTGGAACTCCAAAGGTCAACAATGTGCGTCTGCCCAATGCTTTTGTCGGTCTTGTGCTACTTAAAGGTACATTTGGATCTGTTTCACCTTCTCTACTGTATGAACAACCAACTCTGGTCCAAGAATCTGTCTCTCGCCCACATCACTCCAGTATACTGGGAAACGAAACTTTCTACCATATAATGCTTCAAAAGGTGCTATCTTGATGCTCTTTGATAGCTGTTGTTGTAGGAAAATTTGACCAAATGCAAATGGTCCTCCCATGATCCCCCAAAATCAAGCATGCATGCTCTCAATACGTCCTCTAATGTCTGGATTGTGCGCTCCAACTGACCATCCGTCTACGAGTGATAAGAGATACTAAACATCAAGCAGGTTTCGAGACTCTCTTGCATACTATGCCAAAAATAAAAGGTAAATCTTGTATCTCTGTCGGATACTGTGCTAACTGGCACTCCATGTAGTCGCACGACTTGCCTCATGTATATATCAGCTAAGACCTCAGTGGACTATCCCACTCTGAAAGACAAAAAATGAGCTAATTTGGTGAGTCGGTCCACGATCACCCACACTGCATTACTACCACTTGGACTCCTCGGAAGACCCGTAACGAAGTCTATAGCGATGTGCTCCCATTTCTATTCAGGTACTGGAAGTGGCTGAAGTAATCCCGTAGATCTCTGATCCTCAGCCTTGCCTTACTGACACACCAGACACTTTGCTACAAAGCGGGCTATTTCCCTCTTTATTCCATGCCACCAGAAATGTTGTCTCAAATCTCTGTACATCTTAGTGCCTCCAGGATGAATAGAGTATGCGGAACTGTGAGCCTCCGTCATCAGCTCCTGACGAAGCTCTTCATTTGGAACATAGAGACCATCTCTATATCTCAAAGTCTCGTCCTCATGAATGCATAATCGGGTCTGCATATCGTCCTCTATCCTCTGTCAAAGTAGCTGAAATCTGGCATCAGTAGGCGATCCAGTCTTGATCCTTTCAACCAATGACGATTGTACCTAAAGGTTCGTCAACTGGCCATCTGCTCTTGGTGTAATGACTTCTATACCCAACTTCTTAGATCCTCCAATAGATGTTGCTAAGTAGTCAATAAGAATGCCATGGGTCTTCTGCTCAACGAGTCAGCTACCACGTTGGCCTTTCCCGAATGATACTGTAGCTCAATCTCAAAATCTGTCATCACCTCCAGCCAACGTCTTTGCCTCATATTCAGGTCCTTTTGAGTAAAAATATACTTCAAACTATTGTGGTCTATATATATATATATATATATATATATATATATATATATATATATATATATATATTTATATTTATATTTATATTTATATATTTATATATATATATATATATATATATATATATATATATATATATATATATATATATATATATTTTCTCGCTCTCCGTAAAGATAGTGTCTCCAAAGCTTCATAGCAAAGATTACGGCTGCAAGCTACAAGCATGAGTGGGATAATTCTTCTCATGTGTCTTAAGTTGTCTTGAGGCATAAGCTACTAGCTTCATATGCTACATCAGTACGCAACCCAAGCCTTTTCCCAATGCATCACTATTGATCGAGAATCCTCCCGCTTTAGAGGGTATTGTCAATATAGGTGCAGTAGTCACTACAAAAAAGCGTCTTTCTGGGACACCAAAAAATCCGTCTTAAAAAGGCCCAAATCAGTCCTAAATCATAATTCGGGACGAATTTTAGGACCGTATGTGACAGTGCTATTATGGTGGCGTGGCAAAAAGTTTTAGGACGGAAAATACCGTCCCAACTTGATTTTAGGGTCAAAAAATCTAACCGTACCAAAATAGTTTGAATTATTAATTGTCTATGACGGTTTACTAAATTGTCCTAAGATAAATAGTTTGTGACGAATAATATCCGTCCTAAAAAAATTTCACTGGACAGAAAAGGATGTCGTTTATATCTAGGACAATTACATAACCGTCCCAAAAGTAATACTTATGAAATTATTGTTTGCATTTTTCAGCTATAAAATATACAATTTAAATACACATATAACATAATTCATAGGGTCATGGCCGTTGTCAAGCTTAAGCTTGTCCTCAGATGTATATCCATGTGTCGGAGCTCCCATACACAAAACATTTAACAACATCAAGCATTCCTTACCATTAAGTAGAAGACAACAAAATCCATATATAACTATAATGTTCAATTGATAAACAACAAAAAAGCTTAACATTAAGCATCATTTACCAACATTTCCAAAATAAATCCAAACCACAATACATCACACACAACATCAGTTACAAAAAGAACCCATTGTCTCCACCATTATATACAAAATTTTGAACACAAAATATTAAGCACCACATCATGTTTTAGTATATCCAACATGAACCAAAAAATTAACCCAAATTTTTTCACAAGATCATCGTCTACCATTTAAGTATATCCAAAATGCTTTTGAAGGACCTGCAAATAAAATTAACACATGCCAATATATTAGCAACCTGGTAATTATACACAAACCACCAGAAAAGAAAGCGTAATACAAAATAATATTACAAAATATCTATATCAATCCGGTACTAGTTAACAACAATTTTCTAATTTTTTAATAATCTTCTATTGTCAAACAGATTCACAGAAAAGTTCAACCCGATAATAAAGTGTTCTAGCCTTACATTAATCAGTAAATTAACTTGGCAATCCAAAAAAAAAAATGTTCATCTAGAACTGGAAGCTTGGTAATTGGTATACATATATTGGTGAAGGAAATGAGCTTCTAATGAAGCACCAGATGGTATTAAAATTGAAGGTTGAACCATTTTACGGAGTTAGTTTCAACTTTCAACAAGACATTTACACTAGAAGAGACTAATGACTGGAAGAATTTAAATTATTTTCAATAACATCTAAAATTTACAAGTCGTTTATACAGATAGGTGAGAATCCTAAGTATAAGAACAAATATTTTTATGAAAGTAAGCAAATCAGAAGATCGGCATAACCATAAGGGTAATGAAGCTACTTATGTACTAACATGATTGGAGATACACCAAAAGAACAGAAACAATAATACAAATAATTTTAGATGGAATGAAGATATAACAAGGTATCTAGAGAAATAAATATATTGGTTGACGAAATAGATGCTTAGTTGTAAGTAGTAACATCTATTATCAATTAATTAAAAAAAAGTATCCGAATAACTCAAGTAAGCAATCAAGTATCTAAAGAGATAGTACTATGAGAATAATTATAATAGAGTGAACATTTCTTTATTACAACAGGCTTACACCACCAAGAGTTGGCATTTAGGCAGTTAACCTTAGTTACAAATGGACTAACAAGGCACATAAAGGATGAGACTTCGGTAGGTAGTAGTACGTATATGTCATTACGGTATTATGTTGATGGGGCTAGAAAAAGAATTATGTCAAACTGGGAAGTGGTGGAAGAATATAGAATATGAAAACTTAGTATACTAGGGCAAGGACATAGTAAATGAAATGTGTAAATTAGACATAATCATGACAACTTACCAATCAATCGATCAATATGGGTTCAAGCCCTGAATCGTTCATTGGACAGTAGCCAAAGCTGGATTCATTGCCAGAATTTAGAATTTCGATTCTAGTAATTGGGTCTAGTTTGGTTCTATTCATCAACCAGTGTGACCGATTACACACTAGAAAGTCTAGATCCTAGGTCCATAATACAAACACAACATCCAAGGGTAAATCAACAAACCCTCACCCCATAAGCACAAGAAATGTGACGAGGACAAATCAAAACTAGATATGGGTACGCATCGGGATAAATGTGAACATAAGAGCCCCTTTATGGCCAAAAGTATTTCATGAATCCTATAAACAATAACATAAATATCTTCCAACAATTTTCTTGATGAATCTCTCCATCACCAACTTGTCTAAATGCCTTTTCGGTGTAAAAGCCCCTTTGATGTTCCCTACATGGTGTCTCAGTTACTGAGCATATTTATTTGGCAACTTAAGCAAAGCAAGTATAATACTTTCCAAAGTTTTTTCTTAAAATATTGAATTAATATAGTAATTTCTCTGAAGAAAGTGTTCAGCACATTTAGTGGACACTATGCATAAGATATATGAAATAAAAAAGGTTGTGAAACTAGCATCTTGTCAACAAAATAAACAGTTAGTTAAAAGAGTATGAATTGCATTCTGTGAGGAAACTAACATCATGTCGACAAGATTAGATGGAACTTACATAAATACTGCAAAAGGTATATGCTTGTAGTAAGTTTTACTTGGTTGCCCTCAAAAAAACAGTTATCTAGTGACATAATTGAAATATGAATAAACAAAACTAGGATGCTTCTTCCAATAAAAAGTAATTAAAGAGAAAAGACCATATTGAAGAATTAATTTAAAGATTCTAATGTATATATTATGTAATGCAAACTTACTGAGAAGCAAGTTCCCTCCATTAATGCCAAAGCAGTGAGATTCATCCAGTTAGTAACATCTCCCACAGCCCATACACTACGAACATTAGTACATAAGTACTTATCCATCTGAATATGGTAGAAATAGCAAGTCAGCCTCAAAGATCCATCCTACTAGAATTTAGTTCATTACAGCCTATTTATGTAAGAACGGAATTACAAGTCCACAAGACTACTCAAGAATAAATCTCCTTCTTGAATGGTTATGTTAAATTCTCTGTGGATTCTGTATGTAGGTTCTAAAGTAAAATATTGCATCTTCTCTTCATCAGAAATGACTTTCTGCAACTTCATTTAAAGTTGACCTGAGAAGTATCCAGACTAAAGTTGGGGATAATTATAAAATGTTACCAAATTTCTTTCACTAAACAAATGCAAATTTTAATTGACAAGTATTCAGCTTGCTGATAAGGTACTAAGGATATATAACAAGAATGACAAAAAATAGCATATTTGAAAGTTAAACTAGAAAGGTTGACTTAATATACCCCTAAGAGAAGCCATGCAATTTAGTGAATTTGTTTTGGCTAAATAGAATTATGCATCACTATGACCCACTTCTCATAATATTTATACAAAACCCTTTATTATACATTATCTCCTAATTTATGAGTTCTCCTTTTGGCATCAACTTCTTCCCAACATAATCACCCGATTTATGGAATTTTCCTCTGCAGCAAAGGAACTAGAGAAGGAATTATGTGAACATGAAACGAATAAAAGTTGTATTATCCATTTGTAATTTTCAACACCTCTATGTTGAGAACATATTCTTGTAGAAAGCATTAGAGGTATGCCATATGCTTAGTATCAGTAAGAGCCTGCTTTACTTTAGGACTAGTGGAGCTGACATTTATCAGACGACCATAGCAATGGAAGAATTTGCAAAAGTTTTGAGCGATAAATGCTAAACTCCAACCATATAGGTAGGAAAACTACTCAGCTTTTGAAGGAAATGTAGGATTTATTCGAGAAATGCTAACAGTTGCAAGTTGGATAGAAGAAAACATTTACCTTTTGTAGAAAGAGTTGAACTAGTGGTGACCCTGTCTCATGCAGCTTTTGATATAATATTATCTCACCCAATAAAGTAGTACAAGAATAAGGACAACACACATGATTGTAATTGATAAAAGAGACTTAAGAAAGAGAGATTCCCACCTAGAAGCACTTGAGTAAATGGTTATAGAGGGCTCAAGTGGCATATAGGGCAAGAAGCCTGCGGTATTAGAAGCAAGTGTGTCGATACAAAACTTTATGTATCGGTGCACGATGTATTGCCATGTGTCCATTACTATCATAATAATTATCATAAGGTGTTGAATAAGGATGGTGTAGGACCGATTGTAGGAACGAGTTGTAAAGTGCAATACTCTAGAGGGGGGTGAATAGAGTAGGCAGCAGAAATTAACTATTTAAAAAATGTTAGTAACAAGATCACAGATAATATATCACAGATATGTAAATAAAAAGTAGAGAGTAGAGAGAAAACGCAAACACAAGGATGTATACTGGTTTCCCTCATGTGAGGACTAGTCCAGTCGGAAGAACTCTAGCTTCCAGTTGAATCCACTATGAAAAATTACCACAAGTTTTCATCTGAAGTTCTTGCAACTTTTACAACGCGAGCTTTGATCCGAAGTACTGGACCAACTTTAATTATGTAGAGTCTTTCTTCAATCAAGCCTCTGATTACAATCACTCTGAAACTTCTAGACCGTACCGTACTGACAAATCGACTAGAGGATTATAACTGGCTTGGGATTTGAAAATGAATAGCTCAGAATACTTTGGAAGAAGTAGTAGGCTTATAGAGAAGAGATAAGAAAGTGAATTGGTGTATGAGTGAATTGAAATGATCGAAATCCTTATCTATTTATAGTTTTTCCAAAGGCAGAATTCTGACAGAATTCGGGCAGAATTCGGGCAGAACTCTATGAAAAAATCTCGTTGGGATCCGTAACTGCAGGAAGACCAAGTTCAAAAAGCAACGTTCACTAACCGAACTCTGGCCGAATTCGGGCCGAGTTCTGCTAGGGTTCTGTTAGGGTTTTTGTAAACTAGTTTTGGGCTTTTTGAAAAGTCAAACAGTTAGGAAGTAGTTTGGGCTTTTGTAAGTGGGCTTGTTTTCAAAATGAAAGGGTATTTTCAAAACATTTCTTGGGTAGCCTATTTGCCAATATGATGCAGTTTACATCGTATTCCTAGACTCAATAAATATAAAAAATATATTAATAAAATAGAAAAACCAAGAGCCCTTTGATGACGCCTTTCTTCTGATATTTGTGCAAACATGAAGACGACTTTTTCCAAAGATAAACAGATATAGAAATCTGAATACCTTTCGGGGGCTTCGCCCCCGAACCCCTGACTGGGGGCGCTGCCCCCTCGACCCCTGTCCGCTGACCAGGCAGCGGAACCCCCGATGCGAGGCCCCGGATAGGTCGTTAGGCGGTTCAGAGAAATCTTCTTATATAACATCGTCTTTGGCCCATCAATAATTCTCTATTGCATATGTCCTGGTTTGATCATATTTGATCATGCTTACAGCATGTGTACAAATACATGTTAGACGACCAAAACAATATGATACAAGCATAGCAATATGATATAGAACATTTAGGACAATGCTAACATTAGGACAATACTAAGTTTAAGTAATAACATGATAGTGATTACATGAATATTAGTGATGTCATTATGTTAAACTTAATTGATTAGCCATAGTCAAAAATATGATATAATCATTGGGCTAATAGATGGATGGATGTAAAATGGTACAAGTTGAGCCTTCATCTATAGTTCCCTATAATAGCAAGGGAAGAAATAGAAAAAAAATAAGATGACAACTGGAACTGCAAGAAAAAATAATAGAAAGAACAAACAAGTTACAATGTTGAGATTAAACCAGTTGACCTCCGTATAATGGTAATACTACAGTTCATTCTTTAATTACCATAAAATGAATAAACAAACTTGAGTTTAAATAGTTATAATTCTATTTCCTTCATACAATTTTAACTTGTTACATTTTATTTCCTTCATACAATTGTAACTTGTTACAATATTTTTTCCTTCTAGTTCATTCTTTCATATAAGTGATACATAATTATTTATACTTATTTATATGAATCCAACATGAATGCAAACACTACTGAAGTTTTCTAAAAATATTATTACACATTCCTAACCCTTGACTATTTAACTTCTGTCACATGACTTTTTAAACTAAGTAACTCATGACCATTTGATTTTCTAACACTGTGACTTTTAAAAACTAGTAACTCATAATAGTAATGACAAGTAATGCAAATAGATCACTATGATCAAATTTAATTCTAACATTAATTTGTCATTTTGATGCAATTATTAACTATTAAGATGCTAAAAATTGTCAATAATAACCATTAAAAACTAGTAACTCGCGTCATTAATGCTACGGTTAATGTCAAGCTTTTCGTCTCGATAGCAGGCCACAACATGACGTCGTAGAAGTCGATTCATCCTATACCAAGCCATTCACCACCTCCTCCATGATGTTAGGCCCAGGCCAGGCCACAAACGTCCTCATGACCACCAATTAGCCACCAGGCCGATATTATATTGCTTCTTGGGCCTATGCCAGTCCTATAAGTTTTTATCTACGATAAGGCAACAACAACAACAATCATCATGTACGAGTCTGCCCAGGGCCAAGCTGGTACTATATTACATATGAAAGAATGAACTGAATAAAATTGTAACATGTTTCTTTGTATCATGCGTACAATGTTGAAATTAAATAAATATATTTCAGGCATATAAAAGAATGTACTGAATAAACAAACTTGAGTCTGCAATCGACATCCACTACTAATCTAGGAAGCTCACATACTCCGACTACAACATTATATTAAACACATATAAGACAGTTTATATCTGCACCATACCAGGTCCATGATACATTATATCGAACACGTATTAGACAACAACAGAGAATCAAATGCTAACACTAACAAGATTTGTAATAAAATCAAGCAAAATGGACATACAACGAGTAAAAATACCAGTTATAAATTCGTTCCTCCGACTCAAAATTGAACGTATTAACTATCTCCAATGAGGTGAATGCTTCGGTCCCAAACGCCACCATCATGAGGGGTAGAAAGCCTGAATTACATAATTTGTTACAAGTGAAAGAAGCAGAAAGTCGACCTGATAGCCGCTGGCACCAAACACGGCTTCCTCCTCGTCGGCCTCGCCCACGGCTTCCTTCTCGTCGGTCCCTTCGTCAAGGTCGGACCCTCCGTAACACCCCCATCATCGGTGTCGTCGGTTCGCTCGCGGTGGACGGCCTCGTGGTCATCCTTAGAATCTGTCACGATAATGTATGAAAGCGAAATAGGTGGTTGGAGTGGTGGCGCCGATGAGATGAGGGCGGTGGTCACGGAGGCCTGCCTCGGGGTCAGAGTGGCGATAGTGGCGGGAGAGAGAGAGATCGGAGCACCTAGGGTTGAAAGGTCGAAGTGAGAGCAAAGGTCGGAGAGCAGCAGCCATAGTTTTTTATCGCAGAGAGAAAGAGATTTAGGTTGGTTTTGATCAAATAGTGAATAAGTTCTGAATGATTTTGTGATAGACGGTCTAGATTTAGTTCATCCGATCGAATGGTCACAATGGTGACATGTGGAGGGAAATGTTCCCCCCTAAAATTTGGCAATTAGCTACCAAATGTTTGGCATTCCCATCGATCTATTTAGGGCGATAATATATATTATTTGGAACAGAAAGTTTTATTAGTCCTAAATAGTGATCCATTTTCACAATGTGTCCCAAAAAAATATAACTTTTTGTTACCAAGAATTTAACTGTCCCTAGAACTACACTTTTAGGACTTTTTAGACTAGTGTTCCTAATAGTGTTGTCCCAAAAAGAAACTTTTTTAGTGAGTCAGACACTTCTTTTGCTTATCGAACGTCGTCTGACATTCTTCTATCCAACTGAACTCCTGGTCCTTGCGGGTCAACCGGTCATCGCCTCTGCGATCCTTGTGAAGTTCTCTACAAACCTCCGGTAATATCCAGCAAGTCCTAGAAAACTCCTCACCTCTGAGACATTTGTAGGAGTTGGGCATGTCTCAATTGCTAAGATCTTTGCTAGATCTACTGCAATGCCATCACCTGGAATGACATGACCAAGAAAAGAGACATGATCTAGGAAGAACTCACACTTACTCAGCATAGCATACAGCTTCTCATTCCTCAGCGTCTCCAACACTCTTCTCAAGTGCTCTTTATGCTCCTTTTGGCTCTTCGAATAAACTAAGATGTCATCAATGAAGACCACTATGAACTGATCCAAGTACTAATGAAAGACTCCATTCATCACGTTCATGAAAATAGTAGGGGCATTTGTCAGTCCAAAATGCATCACCAAGAACTCGTAGTGACCATAACGAGTCCTGAATGTCGTCTTTGGAATATCTTCCTTCTGTACCTTCAACTGGTGGTACCCCAATCTCAATTCAATCTTGGAAAACAACTTTGCTCATGTCAGCTGGTCGAACAGGTCATCAATCTGCGGTAAAGGATATTTGTCCTTGATTGTAAGACCATGAACGACTTTGTAATCAATAAACATTCGGACTGTTCCATCCTTCTTCGGCACAAACAACATTAGGGCTTCCCAGGGTGATGCACTCGGATGGATAAGCCCTTGTCTTACAACTCCTTCAATTGTAGCTTTTTTTCATCTAGTTCTTTATTTGCCAACCGGTAGACATTAAAAGAAACCAATGCTGCTCTTGGTAATAGCTCAATTGTAACTCCATCTGTCTGTCTGGCGAAAATCCTAGAAATTCTTCTTGAAAAACATCCTAGAACTCTGCAACTACTGACGGGGTTGCTGCCTCCATCATGTTAACTCCTTCTGCATGACCTACACATTGCTCAATGATTCCCTACATGAACTCGAACTCGGGGCGATCTGGGGGATAACACTACCCCTATGACAATTTAAAGTTGCATGATACTGGCTCAACCAGTCCATCCCTAGCACAATGTGCTAGTTTGGCATTGGAAATACCAAAGGTCAAGCTCTCATCTTTCGACCACACACAACTACCGAGCACGTTCTAATAGTGCTGATAACTGACACAATACCCCCTCCAGTAAGAATCTTCCAACTCTTATGTAAGGAGGAAGCGGCTATTATATGCATCGTAACAAAACTAGTAGAGATAAATTATAGCGCAGCCCCAGAATCAAACAAAACAGTTGCAGGTATTGAAGAAACTAAAATAGTACCAGCGATAGCTTCTCCCTCAAGTTCCTCCTCTGCAACTACAAGTGTAAAAGCCTGACTATGCCTCTATCCGGTAGCCTGCTATCTGGCTCTATCAAACTGTACCTTCTGTGGTGGCAATGTTGCTCCCTTCTGATGTCTATTAGGTGCCGGTGGCCGTTGAACTCCTGCTGCCTGATACTGTGCCTTCTGTGTAGGTTCTGCTGGCCTCTGAACTATCAGTGGTTCTATAGCATTGCGTTGTTGGTAATCTCAGGCTACATGCTGACTCTATCCGCATATCATACATAATCCTAGTTTCTTTCGAAAATCTTTAGAACATGCCCCAGCTTGCCACAATAATAACAAGTCGAAGCTCCCTCGGTTGGTACGGTACAACCTTCTGCTACTGTTGTTTAATCCCTGGACATCTGATCGGGCCTTCTGTTCCCTGATGTCCTCTGGTTGGTACATTTTTGTGTTGAAATGCCTCTGAGTCATCGTATCTTTGTTAATAGCCTCTTGCACTCTGGCCTCTGCTAATACTTCCTCGTACGAGATCTTCAACTGTGAAGTAGTAAGCTTCTACAGCTTATAGTTCAGTCCATAATGAAACCTCCTAGCCTTCTCCTTATCATATGGTATCAGAACAGCTCCAAACATACTGAGGCGACTGAACTCTGCATCATAAGCATCTACGGTCATATTCCCCTGTTTAAGGTAGAGGAACTGCTCGTGGAGTGCATCTCCGATAGTAGCTGTAAAGTACTCTACGTTGAAGTATTCCAAAAATTTCTTCCAGGATGAAGTCTTGCCCACGCTACGATCGATCGACTCCCACTAGTGATAAGCATTACCCTCCAGTTGTGCTTTTACTACTGTCTGTAGAAGCATGGAAAAGAATAAAGAAAGATTCATGCGGCCAGGGAGTCCCATGCGGCTCAGAAAGCTCATGTGGCTCAGGGATCCATGCGGCTCAAACGTCTATACGGCTCGGATAAATTCTATGCGGCTCAGAGAGGAGCCACGTGGCCTGCAACAGCTCTTCCCTTTGTCCTTTACTGCATTAAATGCCTTGACAGCTGACAGCTCTGATAAAGTGACAGTTCTGACACAAAGATACCATTATGACTCCCTCATAATGACAGATTTCTAGGGGAACGAAGGAAATCTCTGACACGATCCCCCGAGATCCAGAAACTGACTTGCGGCCTTGACACGTGGACAGTCGCATGCGGCACAAGTAGAGACCATCCCATGCAGATCAGGCCGAATCTATCCCATGTGGTTCAGGCCGAAGCTGTCTTATGCGGCTCAAGCAGAGGCTACCCCATGCAGCTCACGAGGACTATCTCCATGCGGCTCACAAAGAAGGCACCCATCATATACTCATGCGGCTCAGATCATTACCATGCGGTTCAAATGTCCAGGGGGGCACTCTCAAGCAGCCTTGACACGTGGCCAGTCTTATGCGGCTCAACGAGAAGCAACCTTCCTGCGGCTCAGATTTCTGCAGTGGCTTGCGGTTAAGACACATGGCATGATAGCAGGACACGTGGCATCAAATCGAGCGAAATCCATCAACAAATCCTAATAAAATATTGGGATCAATTCAAATCATTTGCAATCGAGCAAATCAATGACACGTGTCGGGAAATCCGAGATTGGCATGACAAATCAGAAGGATTTATGTCAATCATCATTAATTACCCACAAAAAATTTGATGCAATCACATTAATTGCTCAAATCTCTTATATTCAAGATAAATGGCCCAGATTCAGTGATCCTTAGCCGTCGACTTTTAAGAATGGACAATCATTGTAAACCCTAATGATGTCCCCCACTCTTATAAATAGCAAGGTGCCATTCCCTTGCGAAGGAGGAGACTCTCTGATAAAAAAACAAAGAGAAACACAGAGATCCAGAAAGCCAGAGAGAGAATACACAGAGATCGAAAGGAGAGCATTTCTTCATCAACGCCAAGCAGTTCTTCTACAGAGCCAAGGCTACACCCGATCGTCCAAGGAGTAAGGCAGAGCGGCCGTCGCTTTCCCGAGCCTCTATCGTCACCCCCCAGAATCTAAAATAAACAATTGTACTTAGATTGCTGCACCTAGGCTTTCGTCCCTAGGCTTTCTTTGTACAAGCGAGTTTGTATTGTGAAGTAAAAGTCCAGTCCTCCAATAATTGTTCTGTCCTTTTATATTTCATGGTAAACACTATCATCCATAACTTCGCAGGCAGCTATGAAGCCTCCAAGAGTATCTCAGTATTAGAGATCCAATCAGTGATCCCTGCAGGCCTCTCACTGCCCTTGAAAGTATTTAGATTCATTTCACGAAACCCTCAGATCATTCCCACCTGCTGTAATGGTACTGGTGCTGGTGTTGGTGCAGGTACAGGTGCAGTTGCAGTTGCTCTCTCCAAGGTCATCATCAAGCTCTGTCTTAGGACTTCAGTCTGGTGCTATTGTTGTTGTATCATCAGTTGGAAGAATTGAAGTATCTGCGGTTGTCCTTCCTACTGAGGCATCTGTGGTGGAAACGTTTCAAACATCACCTCCGGAGTGATTGGAGGACATGGAGGTAAAGGATCCTCTGGTCGTCGTCTATGTGTCTGAGAAGTCTGGCCTCATGATGGTTCAGTGCAGGGTTCTCTGTAGGCCCCTCGAGAATAGATGGAGTTTGTCGGAAGGATCGGGTCCCGCCTTTGTAAAGACCCTAATTTTTTAGAATTATTTTTTTATTTTATTTTATATGATTTCCATTTATTGAATTAGATTTTTATTTTAATTATGATTATAGATGCACTTTTCCGTAGCTTCGATTTTTGGAGCACAAGAAATGTCAATCTTTCCAAACTTCCTTCATGAGTTTTGAAGTAGACACGTCCACCTTCAACTTGACATATCATGTGTCATGCAAACTTGCCCCATAGCATTCTTTTGACTTTGCACAACTTTACGTCAAATTTAGGCAATTAGATTATTTATCGTAATTCTAGACCTAAATTCCAACGTGAGTTCGGAACTCGACATCGATCAAAATCACTTGACCCAATATATGGTTTTGATCCATTTTGAGTCTACGACACACATGCCAATGGTGTGCCACTCAATTGAGTTTCCATGTACTATTTATTTTCAAATGGCACACAAGTCAAAACTATAAACATATTTGACTCAAATCGATCATAAAAATTCTACCGACCCAAAACGAGTCCAAGTAGGGTTCGTAGAGCCTATTCTAGGGTACCCTAACCACTTACACCTATTTTATATTAATTTTTGTGGATTAATACGCAGCCACATTAATTAATTTAAATCAAATCCTATAACCACTTTCCTATTTTAGACCCGATTTAAATCCTAGGAGATAGAATTGATGTATCTTTTAAAATAGGCAGTCATATTCTACTCCACCCCAACTTCTGTTCTCTCATGTGAACATCTCCCATTTAGGATTTCTGAATACTTTATATATATATATATATATATATATATATATATATATATATATATATATATATCTTTTTCTATTAAAACCGAGCCCCCTCCAACTTCTTCTCTATTTTTGCACTTTTTATTCCAACCACCAGAAATCCATCTGTCCGACCACCTCCAACCCTTCTACCACCTCAAACACCTTCCCAGCACCTTTTTATAACACCCTGACACCTTCTCGAGGAGCCTTAGCCCCTAATTTGGTCGATACGAGGCACGGAAGGCACCCGACGCGATCGAACTTGTGCTGAATTCATCACAACAGGTTAGTTGACTTGTAGACTAGGTTTCATCTACTTTTTCTCATCCGTTTCTCCTCAAACCAAAATTGAGTGTTAGATTTATGTGTCTACTCCAATCCCTTATCGCTGGATCCCCCAGTTCTAAGTGGTTTGCCCATGGCATCGATTCTATGACAAGGTGTCCAGAACCGATGAATTCTATTGCGGACCATTTTTCACCTATCTAAGTTCAGTTTCTAGCCTTATTATATTTTTATTCAGAATCTTGACATCGATACCTTTCCAAAGGATATCCAAAAGTTAGGTTTCGCATCCGTTTACTATTTTTAAAAATTCTCGACATTTGTCGTAACATAGTAACTCCAAAAATCCGAGGTTTTTTTTGTCCAAAAGTCCCAATACTTCATAAAACTCTACTAACTATTTGTTGTGCAATATTTAATGTTGAAACCATTATTATAACTAATTTATATAATTTTTCCAAAATTTAATATTTTTAATTATTTATTGTTTCGGGCCTCAAATCGTATACCAAGTATAGGAATAGTATTGTAGAATTAATACAAGAATTATACACATATTTTTCTATGTGTAAAATATATTGTTTATTATTATAGAATATTTATAAACACTTTTTTTCAGAATTAAAAGTGATATTTTTATGTTAATAATGTATTACTTATATATGTAGATTTAATACTATATATGTTATATTAAGTGGAGTAGTCAATATGACTAGTTTTGGTATAAATAATATTATTAAGGTCTATATATGGTATGTCCATATATATAGTAAGTTATTAATGTATATTATGTTCGTATTTCAAAAATTCGTGCATCAAAACCAAGTTTAGTTGATTCTAGTGATCTTATATCGCTGAAATTGACAAGGTGACCATATGGATCGGTAGGATAAGATTGTTAATCGTGTGGTGATCATCTTGTCTCGATTCGCACATCGTTGGTTTCGTTCAACGAATTACAAGATACAAACTTAATATTTAACCTAGAGTTTGTAATCCATATTATTAATAAATAATGTTCATAAAGATTAGTGCAACCTAGTTCTAGATGGTATGTTTAATAAATGGCTTAGATAAACTAGGAATTTCATGACTTAGAATGACCCAAGCTAGCTATCTAATTAGGAGACTAATAGTCATATTTATATTTAGTGAATAATACGTATTTGTTTGTGACTTGGAGTTGATAGATATTGCGTGGATATGATTCATTAGTTCATGGATAGTCCGAGTAGACTTTGATACTGCAGTCTCAGCACAGATTAGACAAAATTGCAGGCAAGTATACCTTGCCTACTTGTACAGTTTATTTCATGCATTTCTATACTGTTATTTCTTTTCAGTCATGTTTCATTACCTGCTTCATGATACTGCTATTTCCTTATTTTACATGCACGTTTCCTATTTGTTCTCTACGTGTCACTCTTTATTTCTTATAAATATCGTGGCAGTACTTGCTAGTTCTTAGTCTTCGTTTCATTGAGTTGACTTGACCTGTAGCCGAGATCGCATGCTAGTCATTGACCCATGTTATCTCTAGATCGGGAGCGTCCTATGGCGTTACGGTATAGAAACTCATTATCGACCTGTTACTCCACCTCTAGATCGGGAGCATCCTATGGCGTTACGGTATAGAGACTCCTTATAGACTTGTTATTCCATCTCTAGGATTGGGAGTATCCCATGGCATTACGGTGTTAGAGACTTGTTACTGACCTGTTATCCCCCGTCTCTAGGACCGGGAGTGTCCCATGGCATTACGGTAGTAAAGGCTTATATTTTGTCTCGAGATCGGGAGCGTCCCATGGCGTTACGGTATTGAGATGTCTTTGTTGATTTGTTTCATGTTGTACTTTTCTTTCTTTCTATGCATGTTATTTACTGTTATATTTGGCTTGTATATTATGTATCTTGCTACGTCCCTCTGAGGACCTGATGATCTCTCCAGGTTATTGCTGGTTTTTCTTCCAAGTATTTGTTGTGACTGCTAGAATAGAAAGATAGAATTGTGGACGATGGTATCTCCCGTATTCAGGTATTGTTAGTGGTATGTTTATCATTCTTTCGTCTTTATATTTCGTGATGACATCTTCAGTTGTATAGCCTATTTTTACGAGCTTACTTTCTGTTATGAGATTGTTCAGATGATTGTATTAAGGTCTAGCCAACCTTACTAAAAATTATCTATTCTAGTATTTATATTCAGGTAGCATCAGTGTATTATTGTTTGATCATCATTAATGCCCTGGTTCCTACTTGAGATTATTATCTGTGGATTGAGATATAGATGACTTGTTATTTTATACCCAATGTAGATAGCTTATGTATTCGAACTGGGCTGGAGTCCACTTGATACGTAGCTGGCATGTACCGTATCCTGGTCCTATATGTATTTTGGGACTGGGGCGTTACAGCCTCGGCAACTGGTCCCCTGTCTAAGTTGGAGTTATATCATCACTGGGTGTCATGGTTGATGCCGGGTCAACTCCTTATGGGTCAACACCATAAGGAGTACGTCCAATACACAAATTCATCTTTCTGCAAAAAAATTGAACTTTATTAGATTGGTACAGAGATCAATCAGGATGCAGAATAAGTTAGTTATGAAATGAGTTCAAAAGAATTAAGGATGAGATTCAAAAGCAAAATTCAATGTGGATGAGACCTAATAACTTTTATTCCATTACAGGCTCGCTTGGCACAATAACGTAAACAAGACGATTTAATTCATGGACCTGCATGGGCCACCACTTAAAATATGTCATGTCCCAGTCTTAAAATACTTCGGTTCCAGAAACGCAACCATGCCCAGCTGATATATCTAGATAGGTTTCCTAATTTAATGGACCTTAAATAGATGTACTACGCTGTAATAAAACTAAATCCACCATCTAAACATTATATAAGTAAGGTATAACTATCTCATCCACAACAATCAGAAAGAAAGTAAAATACTAGAAATGATATAAGAGTCTGAATATCCACATCCACAAAATAAGAGAGTCTAGTAGAGAACAATCCACCTGAGTACAACTGAAATAAAATAAGTCTGGTGGAGAACCATCCACATGAGTACAACAGAAATAAAATAAGTTTAGTGGAGAACAATCTACCTAGTACAACAGAAAATAAAATTCAATAAATAGAAATATATTAGGCTTGACATCTGCTAACTAGATAATGATGTCAAGTCTGAAGCTGAAGTCTACCACGATCAAGGAAACTATAATGGAAATATCTCTAAGTCCCCTGCAGTGATAAATTATTTCTCAACTCCTGGCCCGTAGACTGTGGGGTAGTACTGCTCATCAAGATCTGGCAAAATGAACCAGGACCTCAGAGGGACGTAACAAGATACAAATGGTATATTCTAGAATGTAATACTGTGCAATAAATAGGGTAATCTAACCATCTATGTGAATGCAAGTTGGACAACCTTGGTACGTATGGGTATGCGTAGGCATAGATAACTGCCATAATGTCCCGTCGAACGCAGCTTCTTCTATATAAACACCAAACGCTCCGAGAAACGATGGTAGGCTGCATATATATATATATATATATATATATATATATATATATATATATATATATATATATGTAAATATATATATATATATATATATATATATATATAATAAAAAATATATATATATATATATATATATATATATAAACAAGCCTAACTTCCCGTCGGAAGTGTCATCTGCTAAAGGCTAGTCATCAATCCCTGTAGATCCAAAGACACTAAAGTTATCGATGTTATGTATCCCATACGCCTACTAATTGTCCTTTCTATCCAATGTATATGTCCAAGTCATATACACAACGTGAACATCACATAACTATATTGCCAGTCAAATATTCTAATACCAAAACTATGTACGGTACTTTCATACGTGTCGAACGCACCGATAGCCAGTCGGAAACGATAACACACACCAAACATGAAAGTATCGTGAATAGGACGTATCAGGTCATGGGAAAATATCAAAATATCTTCCAAATCAATGGTATGTCACTATGTCTAGGTTAATGCATTATCTACTCATCAATGCATTCATTGACTGCACCCAAGTCATACTCAGACGCTCCTATCTATACTATATTATCCAGAAAAGAAACAGATAATATAATAATTGCATTTGTACAGTAAACATGGTTGGCAAGGTATCTTGCTTGAAACTCCGTACTGTAACTATAGAGAGCCCGCTCTTGTCTTCTCGTCAGAACGATCAAGCAAGCCTATTTGGAAAATGGGTTAAAATGCCTCGAATCGCAGCTTCTTCGAAACAATTCCAAATTTGACTTCTCCTTCTTGTAGCTCCTTATAATACTTGTATAGTTTGTTCTAAAGGTTATGGTGACTATGGAAGATGGTAGGATGGTAGGGGAGGCTGTTAGGGTTGTCTTGAACGAGTTTTGAGCGCTATAGAGATGTTTGATAGGGTGAAGTAGTAAGAATAAATATTTTTGACAGATTTGGTGGATGGAGTCTAAGTTTCAGCCAAGGAGGGTGGTAGGGGCTGAATTAAATCGAATAATAATGCTTAGAATTAAGTGTTTGGGGGTTAAGAAGAAGAGGAAGAGCTTTGGTTTGGAGGTTACACCCTTTGGTGTACATGGAGAGGTGAAAGGAGAGGAAGGTTTCGGCCAAGTGGGGAGGTGAAGGGGTTGGATTGTAAGCAAAATATTTTCTTCTAGAATAGGTTTTGGTGTATGGTGTTTGATGTTTGGTGTTTTGTGAGTTTAGAGAAAGTGTTTGGTGTTCTACTTGACCACTTAGTTAGGTTTTTAAGATTGGGGTTGGGATTTGATCCTATGTTGAGTCTAATTAAATAAAAAGGATTCATAACTAGTATTATATATATAACAAAAGAAAAAAAAATTGTTTGAGGGGGTTTACAGGTATATTGTGCCTATTATTTTTTAGCAATATGTCTTGCTAAGAGAAGGTGATGTTTGGGATCGTCTCGACCACACTATGGTAATATGGGCAAACCACGAGATCTTTTTTAGGTTGCTAGACCTGACTGAGGAAAGCGTCAACATGTTGTAACGCTTCTATGAGGGCATCCCGTGTCTTTTTAGAGAGACGAAGAAGCTCAAAGAGTGACAGCCTGGCTGGAGTATTGGCAAGTTGTGCCAATATATCAAAGTTGTAGGGCTTGATTTCCCCTACCGTTGAGTCTTTCCTTAGTGGTTTGTCAAAGAGAACCACCATCTGCTTTGGTTTATCTGTTGTAGTAGATTGAGACCGGCCTGCTTCCGATGTGTCGGGTGTCGTAGTTGTAGCAGGTGGAGGTGCATCTTCCTCCGGTTTCCCTCTCGCTGGTAAGATAGACCGGAGCGGGTGCTGATCAAGGCTGCATCGGTCGTGGCAGAAACTATGTGACACGATTTAGATTTCTTCTCTTTAGCAGAGCACGACGTCAGCCGCATCATATCTGGGGCAAGATCAGGATAGACCCACATAACTTTGCCTCGCGGCATTGTAAGTGGGATCAAGCCCTAAGCATTGTCACATGCCAGTGGGAAGTAGACAACCTCCATTGTCGCCTTAGGGATCGGAACAATGTCGCCTGGGCCTCCATATTCGAAAAGCTATCGAACTGGAGGGTCACCATGTTGGCAATGACTATTTTGTCCTTGTAGTCAAGAAAGGAACTTGGCATCAACCAATCTTTGTATCTGTTTCTTCAATACGTGGCAGTCTCGTATTGAATAGTGGACGTGTTTGCAAAAAACAAAAGTTGTTCTTTATTTCACAAACTTTGTAAGAAGATTACAATAGAATTCTGGGAAAGTACAACTATAGGAATCTGATCTGAAGACGATCGCTTTATCCCTTGGACGATGTAAACTTTGAAGACGATAGCCTCTGAAGTTGAAGGCAGTAGCCTCTGAAGACTGCAGCACTTTAGCAAGAACTCCTGATCTCTGATCTTGATTCTGATTTTCTCTGATCTTTCTCTGATCCCCTCTATGAAGGACTTGAAACTCTATTTATAGAGTTCTGGAAATAACTAATTTTTAGTTATTCTGAATTGTGCAGGATAGATTGCGCAGACATTGGACTGCGCAAGCAGCGAACTGCGCTGGCAGTTACTTGATCGTGGGCCAACTGTATGGGACACATGGCATTGTTTGATTGAAATGCGTATGATCGTGTACAGACGGTTGCCACGTGGTGAGCAATTGATGGCATCAATGCCACGTACAAAATGTCAGTTGTCTTGATGGACTGCGCCACATGAACTGCGCTGGCTTCAGACTACGCTGGGATTGAATTGCGATACAGGGAATTTGGCAGACTGTGCTTCGATTGGTCTGGTAGCTTGCGCTGCATGTACAGCTGTCCTTGAGCGCTGTGCTACATGAGAAACGAACAGTTTCCTCGTTCTTCGGGCTGTCAGCTGTCAGAAGATCTGATTCTCTATCAGATAATGATGACGCGGCCATGTCAGCCAGCGCGCTTGGATGAGTGCGCAGTTCAGCTTGCACAATTGAGGTATTACGCAATCTGTCTCCTGCGCAGTTCATTTGAAGGGTGCTCCAATTGATTTTTATTGCTTTTTTAATGGGTGCAACTTGATTTTTAGGACCTACAAGACCCCCTTCAAAGTTTTCGAAATTTGAAAGTATTCAAAGTTTCGAAATACTTTTAATTTTTGATTTTAAAATCAAGTTGCGCAAGTGATGCCTTGACTGCGCGTTTGGAGGAATCAGCTCCTAATTTCTCGGCACAATCTGAGGTGACTGTTACTTTTGAAAAACTATAAATAGTTCTCATTCTTCTTTCTATCATTCTTTACTTGTTTTCAATTGTTCGAGAGAGAAAAACTCCTGTACCAACTCTGACTCTTCTCCTTCTTCTCCATAGACATCACTGGCCCCGAGACGTTCAGCCGCCGAGAAGGGCAAAGCCCCCGCTGAGTCTTCGACTCGGGCTGTGCCCCGAATTTCTCGTCACGAAGTCGGTCACCCTGCGCTGCAAGGTAGACGATGGACTCGATCAAAAAGACCCTTTTTAGGGTTCTTTGACATTGTCGAACCTTCAAACCTCTCTCTTTTTAGAGATTTGGTTGTATTGTGCCGTCGTGTTTAGGGTTTGGTTGCACACACACAATAGTTTTCATTTTTATGAAAACTATTTTCTTGCACAATCGATTGAAAAGCGCTGACAAATGTTCAGCGCAATCTACCGATTTGCGCAAGTCTGTCCAGCGCAAACTGATGTCTTGCGCAAGTGGCTTAGAGCAATCTAATGCCTTGCGCAAACTGATATGTTAGCACAACTGGATATTTTGTTCATGTAGACTACATTAGCGCAATCTGATGCTATGCACATAGCGTAATCTGATGCTTGCACAATTTGCTGATCTTTTGAACAGAATCTTTGATTTTGCATGTACTGAATTCTGCCTTTGTTTGATGCAGTTAACATCAGGGAAGACCCAAATTATGAAGTCTTTGCAGTGGACTCTGGCTGAACCCGAGTTTAAGGAGGATCTGTCCCATGTAACATTTCCTCAGTATGCCCTGCCGTCGTCTCAGCAAGCCATCTTAACAGCACAAGACAATGAAACATTGCTGAGTCTGATGAACGGGCAGCCTCTGCAAAATGCTGATGCTGTTATTCATAAGAAACCTCTGTTTCTGTTTGGTGAGGCTCTTGATAAGAGTTCTCAGCCGAGACCTCGAGTTGAACAGAGACTCTTTCAGAGAGGTAAAAAAAGGATACTGTTACCGGAAATTTCCAGGTGTCTTTCCCTATCTCACTATGCTCATGCGAGCTATCCCAGGAGGATGGACTGGGATTTTACTCCTCTTCAACAAGCAAGAACGGGGAACATTTGTGTGAAGAAAAGACCAAATAACAAGGACATGTTTTACAGTTCCTCGGAGCGTCACAGCTCCTTGCTCAAAGGACTGAAACCTGGGTACATCCCACCAGAGAATTCCTCCCTGCTACTGCCAGTTAGAACTCCGATCTTCGCAAATGAGTTTGCAAAGGTTGAGGGAAGATATCCGGATCAGGACATCTGATTGACAGGTCTGGTGAATCCAGATAACAAAAGATGGAACTGCATAGCTAATTGGATATTGGCTCAGTTCGAAGAGAAGCTCAAGAAGATTGAGCTGTACCAGGCGGTATACTCTACCGTTTATGGCTTCTACCCCAATCCTCATCTGTTCCTCGCATTGGCAGAGAGGTTCAACTTCAGGACAGGGACTTTTATTACGCCCTGTGGAGAGATTGGACTGGCTCTTCATGAGATAAAGTATATCTCGAGCTTGCCAATGGAGGAATTCCCCTATGAAGAATTTGTTCCAACCAATGATGAGTTGGACCGACTTCGTCAGGAGAATGCTGATATGGTGGCCGTTTTTGAAGAACTGCTGTGCCACTATAAGATCTGCTCCTTGTATTACAAGAGTGGTTCCTCTGGCACTTGCTACTCGACAAAGTGGTTGTCCTATCTCTTTCTCAACCACATCTTGGAGAAGAAGACTAAGGAGCACGATAAGTGCAACCCTAACATCTTCAGACCACTCAGCCATAGTGAGGTGATAGGATTGATGGAGGAGAACAAGGAGATGGACATCAAGGTTGATGATGAACTTCAATATCCTCCTTTCAAGACAGGAGATATTATTGAAAGTTTCATGAGGATGGGCTATAGGCCCATGTCAAAGGAAGCCCAGTTGGCGGGTTTCCTCACCTACTGGCTTCGACGATTCGTCGTCCCTGGAACCAGTGTCGTCGATCGTTTCCATCGCGGCGTGCTCTTTGCTGCCGTCCGTTTAGTCTTTGGCTACCGGATGGATCTTCTGTCGGTGATGACCAGCAGAGTGAACGCTGGTCTCCGCCTTTTTGTTGATTCAATGCTCAAAGGGAAAGGCGAGAAAGGGAACTTTTCTCGGCTGGAGCTTCCCTACACTTATTAGTTCGGATGGTTGCTTTTACACTATCCTTCATTGATGAACCCCGATATAGGGGCGGTCAGCGGAAGCTTCTTGCGGAGATTCTCCAAGAGTAAATGGATATACACCAGTCTATGAGATTGCAGACGTGCTCTAAATCTCGGGAAGGGGTAGAATTTCTACTGCATTCCCCCTCCAACTGGCTATGAACATATGTCTACAAATCTGGTTGATCTTGGGAGGCAGCCTTTGGGTCGTGAGGTGTTTGATTGGCTGAAGACGATCCGGCCGTCACACCTGGTCTACAGATTTAAAGATGAATGTTACTTAGAACCCTATCTTCCCAGCCGTTTTGCACGCCAATTCGGCTATGACCAATTCCACGTAGGCAACGCCATAACATGCCTACAAGGAAAAGGTTATTTGATCAATGGCGCCCGGGCTTGAGCTTATTATAATGCTCGAGACACAAGAACAATGTTCTCGATGCCGACGAAGAGCGACCATGGTCCTCGAATGCTGTAAACATATTCGCTTTTCTACACATCAGCGAATACCTTTACCGAGAACTTCAGCCTCGTAGATAGCTTCGCGACAGCAACGCGATTGAAGAAGGGAGCAACTGTTATGTCGGCTCCGGGAAATGGCGAGGAGCATGAGCCAGTTGATGCCCCGTTGGAAGCTTCGAGGGAAGCTAACTTCCCTGAAGAAGTCAACGAGCCACTGCAAATTTCCTTGAAGGTTGTCAAATCTCCAGCCAAGGAGAGGAAGAGGAGGATAGATGAACCTTCTTCTCTAGTGGCTTAGAAGAAGCTTATCTTGGAACCTTCAGAAAAGGTCACCACTCGGTCACAATCTCGGCAGCTGGCCGAATCAATTCAGAGAGAAGAAGCGACCACCCCAACTTCTATTCAAAGACAAGAAAATGTCATAGATATAGAGAGTCCGGAGAGATCTCTACACAGAAAGAAAATGGTCTTCAGAAGAAAGAAGGTAGTCACTCCTCCGAGACAAATCCTATCATCGGTCGTGGCTAGTGCTAACGCCGGAGTTACAATGTCATCTCCTACGCCTGCCCCTGAGCCCAGGCAAGAAACTTCTAGTCCAGAGCAGAGGGATGAGGCTGTAGAGCCTAGGGAAGACATTGCGGAGAGAGAGGATGAAGTTCTGCGATCTCCTTCACTTGCAGCGGATACTACTCAGCTTCCAGCTACACCGAGAACACTTCGAGATGAAGAAGATCGATTAATGATTGATGGTCTAAAAGATTGCAACTTCGGCCTGCATGATGATGTAGATCCGGCCGCCGCAACTGACAGCGAAGAAGCATCAAAAGACAGTGTAAGTAATGAAGATACATCAACAGAAGCTGTTGATGATACTTTAAATCCAGAAGAGGCCGCTAATGTCTATGTATCCCCAGAAGCTGTTGATGACACGCTGAATCATGAAGAGGATATTGAGGTGCATGTGTCTCTAGAAAAGAATGTGGGTGAGGAAGTAACACCTGAGGAAATTATTACTGCTGATCCCAAAGGTATTGAATGATATTATCAATCTCCTGTTCATAGATTAAACGGCTGACATCTTCATTCTTTTATCAATGCAGAACTTGAATCTTCCCCAGTTCCTCCCATATGCACTGATATAGTGCCAATAATGGCGATAGCTAGTGGTAGCCGACATTTTTCGGGCGGCTCCAAGGCGGGTAGTAGCCAGGCAGTAATGTCTGAGGCTACTTCTGCTAGGTTGGAACCTGTGCCAGCAGATGACAAAATCGTCACTGGTCCTAGCCATGGTAGGATTACCTTTAGTTTTGATCCTTTTCGATAGTTGCTAATAACAGCCAACTAATGATGTTTGTTTGATTTCGCAGAGGATTATCTAGGAGGGGCGACTAGCTCTACCATGGCTCCTTTGTCTAGAGAGCCCTCCTCACGTGCAAGAAACTGAACGTCCATCTATACAGGCACCTGCTGCTTCGACATCCATAGGAGTAGCTGCTACTCCTGGTGCCCTGGCTACTAACCGATTTATCATTAGCTCCTTCACCAACCTTTTCTTTAATTCGTTGGGACCCTTAGTAGATAGGGTGATAGAGAAAGAAGATGCTGGTTTCTCCACAGTTAGAGGTCCAACCTCTTATCTGATCAATGCCATCCGAAGTCAAGGTGACGAAGCTCAAGCTATTTTTCTTGAGCACATACTGGATAAGCTGGAGGTATCGGTTAAGAGCTACAAAGATCTGAATCGGGGAGAGGTGGAGCCTTTGGTACAAGCTGAATTTGAGAAGATATCTCAAGAGGCTGCAGTTGCTAAGGTTAATCTCCAGATTATCTTGGATGCTTTCTCTACCAAGTCTGCTGAGTATAACTCCCAAGTGGAAACCATAGCATCTGTTGCTGAAGAGAAGGAAAGGAAAGTTGCTGAGCTACAAGCAGAATCTGCCCGTCTTCAAGAAGGGTTGAAACTTGTTCAGCTTGCTCTGGAAGATGAGGCCACATAACATCAAGCTGTAGTTCAACAACTGGACGCCCTGACTCGGGAAAGAGATGAATATGTCACAACTCATCAAGCTGAAATCTCTCGCAAACTAGTAACCTTGTCGACTTTCGATGATAAGTCTGGAATGGAGGAAGCTAGGAGGCGAATGATGGACTCTCGTGAGGAGCGACTGCAAATTTAAAGCAGCAGATGACTAGCTTGATGACCCCGCCAGCCGAATAGAAAGACTATTTGTATCTTCTTGTTTTATGATATGTAACGCCTTTTGATTTTGATCAATAAAAGACATTTTCTTTGTGGCTCTATTATTTATTGCATATCTTATTCAGATATAAATAATAACGATAGAAAATATATTCAGAGGTGCAAGACATGATATATTTCTTGATTTAGAAAATAATTATATTCATTATATCTGCTCAGAGGTAATGTGGACATGGCAGAATATAATTTGTTGAATATCATTATTTCAGTAGACAACTTAATCAAGGATAACAAATATATGACAAGTTGCTGATGTGAATGAACGGACGAATCGTCAAAACAAAATGAATCGTCGGGATGTGTTAACGAAATGAATCGTCGGGATGTGTGAACGAAATAAATCGTCGGGATGTGTGAACGAAATGAATCGTCTGGATGAACGAATGAACCGTCAAATGAATTGAATGAACGGGTGAACCGTCAGATGAATGGAATGAACGGGTGAACTGTCGGATGGATGAAATGAACGGGTGAACCGTCGGATGAATGTGATGAATGGACGAATCGTCAGATGAATGTGATGAACGGGTGAACCGTCAGATGAATGTGATAAAGGGATGAACCTTCAAATGAATGGATGAACGGGTGAACCGTCAGATGAATGTGATGAACGGGTGAACCGTCAGATGAATGTGTCTTTTCATTGTCTCACGAATCTCTGTCTATAAATAGAACAGAAAATCAGATAGAATGATCACTTTCACTTTTCAACACAAAGATGTCGTCTAGAGATGCATCCAAGAAGGTTGAGATTGCCCCGAAGGTTGAAGCGATTATTGAAGAACGTCCATTCGAGCCGGCCCAACCAAAGCAGACAAAGGCGGGCGAAGGTTCGTCTGCACCCAAGCTGCCAAGGGACATCTTGGACTTCCTACTTGAACCAGGGAAAACTAAAGAAGAAGAGGCCATGAGGATGGCTGCTTGCATGTTCCTGGTGGGTTCGAGCAAGGATGTTCTCGGCCCTTTTGCCGACTATGTCTTTGATAAGGACGGCAGTGGTCCTCGTCCTGTCTTCAAGAAGGATGATAGTGATTCTCGTCCTTGATATTATGTACTATCATTCATGATGAAATAAAATCAAATTTTATTTATGAACTTGTCTGATGATTACAAGCAATCTCTTTTACATTTATACATAATACTTTTTGAGGAACTTGCCATTGATAGGCATCATTGCGACTCGACCGTCTAGCTCTGAGAGTTGATAAGCTCCATTCGAAAAGACTTTGCTCACAATGTAAGGCCCTTCCCACTTCGTATCGAACTTGCCTTTGCTCATATGAGTCAAAGTCATAGGACGTCTGACGGTTAGAACGAGCTCTCCTTTCTGAAAGGCTCTGACTTTAACTTTACGGTTGAAAGTCTTCGAGATGCGGGCTTGGTATAACTCAATATGTTGTTGAGCCAATAGCCGCTTCTCGTCGAGTGCCTCCAATTCTTGAAGTCGAAGAAGATCGTTGTTCTCCGTAGTGAGCTCATTAGCGATGGCAATCCGCAGAGACAGAATTTGAAGTTCCAAGGGTAGAACTGCTTCACAGCCGTACACCAAAAAGAAGGACGTACAGCCTGTAGGGTTGCAGACCGTAGTACGATAAGCCCATAGACATTCTCCAAGCTTTTTACTCCAGTTTCGTTTGTTAGTAGATACAAACTTCTTGAGGATCTTGATGATAGTCTTGTTGAAAGCTTCGGCTAAGCTATTTACAGCAGGATTGTAAGCTGTCGAAGTGACATTGTCAATCCGGTGATCGTCACAGAACCTTGTAGAATTTTGACTGATGAACTGAGGTCCATTGTCATGAATGATCCTTTGAGGTACACCAAATCTGTAGATAACATGGTGTTTAACGAAGTTGATGACGCTTCTGGTCTTGACTTCAGCCAAAGGTATAGCTTCGGCCCATTTGGAGAAGTAGTCGGTTATTACTAGTATGAACCGATGTTCTCTAGAAGAAGGAGGATTGATGGGACCTATAATATTCATGCCCCAGGCTTCAAAAGGCCAGGAAGCGGCAGTCGGATAAAGGAATTCTGACGGTTGATGAATGAAATCTGCATAGATTTGACAAGCTCGACATTTCCTTGCATATTCGATGGCATCAGATACCATAGAGGGCCAGTAGTAACCCATGCATCGGATGCGGTCCTGTAGCTTGGGACCAGGTTGATGTGCTCCGCAGACACCATCGTGAGCTTCATGCAATACTTGCTTCGCTTCATCACCAGCAAGACAGCGCAAGAGTAAGCCGTCATAAGTCTGCCGGTAAAGAGTTTTGGTGGTTTGATTGTAGTAGAATCGCAGAGATCGTCGACAAATACTCGTAGCTTCCTTAGGATCTTCAGGGAGTATATCGTGAACTACGAAGTCGATGAAAGGAGCTCTCCAATCTTCATCGATAACATTGGCTTCAGTAAGGTTACTGAACTCAATATTACGATTGTTTTTGATGCAGAACAATTCCCGATTAGAGACAACCACAACCTGCTGTCTTTTGATAGGGATGGCTAGGACTGCTGCAAGATTAGCCAAAGCATCTGCTTCAGTATTGCAAGCTCAGCAAACATATTCGATGAAGAAGGCTTTGAATGATGTAGCCATGTTGATTGCCGCTTCATAGTAAGGCACTAGATCTTGATGGCGAACTTCATAGGTTCCTCTAACTTGGTTAACGACCAGCTTGGAATCGCCATAGACTTCAAGGTATTCGACGTCCAGTTGTTTAGCTAACTGAAGGCTAATGAGTAGAGCATTGTATTCTGCTACGTTGTTGGAGCAAGGTTCATCTAAGGAGTAGGCTTTTTGAATGGTTGACCCGTCTAGAGAAACAAGGACAACTCCAACTCCTGCGACAATAGTACCATTAGGTCCAATCCTGGATGCACCGTCAAAGAATAGACGCCAAATAAGAAATTCTTCAGAGATCATGTTTGATTCCAATGTCTCGTCTGGAATTTCATCATAAAGTTTGGATGTCTCTGGTACAGGATGAGCCGCTAAAAAGTCAGCCAGTGCTTGACCTTTAACAGACTTTTGTGGAACATATACCATGTCATATTAGGCTAGCAGAATGGCCCATGTAGCCAATCGAGAATTGAGTATGCTAGGCTTCTTCATTAGTATCCGAAGAGGATTCACTCGGGATATGACATGAATAGTGTGGTCAATGATGTAATGCCTTGTCTTTTGAACTGCAAACATAAGAGCTAGGCATTCTTTTTCGACCGGACTATAACGGTGTTCAGCACCAATCATAGTACGACTGAGATAATAGATGGCCTGTTCGTGACCTTCTTTGTTCTTTTGGACAAGTAAAGCACCCAATGAATGATCCACAGCACGGACATACATTAAGAATGGTATGCCTGAGATTGGTGGCACCAAGACTGGCGGGTTCATGAGATATCGCTTTATGTCATCAAATGCTCGTTGACATTCTTCGGTCCAAATGAAAGATACACCCTTCTTCATTAGCTAAGTAAATGGTCTGCAGCGTCCAGACAGATTCGAAATGAACCTCCTGATATAGGCAAGTCGACCCTGAAATCCTCGTACCTCTTTTAGGTTGTGTGGAGGACGCATCTCTTGAATGGCTTTGATCTTCTCGGGATCCACGTGTTTACCCTTAGAGGTAATGATGAAGCCGAGAAATTTACCACTAGAGACACCCAAGAATGACTTGGTGGGATTCATTTTGAGTTGATGTTGGCGCATGAGATTGAAGATTGTTCTCAAGTCTTGGATGTGATCTTCCTTTAGACGACTCTTGACGGCAATATCGTCAACGTAGCATTCGACAGTCTTGCACAGATGATCTCGAAAGATGGTACTCATGGCTCGTTGGTAAGTTGCACTGGCGTTCTTGAGACCAAATGGCATTACGGTATAGCAGTAGACTCCGCGAGGAGTGCGGAAAGAAGTGTGTTTTTCATCTTCAGGATTCATCCAAATCTGATTGTATCCAGAGAATCCATCCATGAAAGATATTCGCTCGAACCTACAGGTGTTGTCAATCATGACGTCTGTGATAGGGAGAGGAAATTCATCTTTTAGACAAGCTTCATTAAGATCCCGAAAGTCGATGCAAACTCGAACTTTGTCAGTTTTCTTCAGGACTGGAACGACGTTGGCTACCCAATCAGGATGTTGTTCTTCTCGGATAAAGCCACAAGCGATGAGCTTCTTGACTTCATCGTCAATTGCGTCAATCATTTCTGGCCTGAAGCACCGTTGTTGCTGTTTGACTGGTTTTGCATTAGGCAAGATATTCAATTTATGAGTAGCAACTTTGGGATCTAGACCTGGCATGTCTTCATAACTCCAGGCAAAGATATCAATGTATTCTTGAATAAGAAGAATTAATTCTTGCTTATCTACCTCTGGAAGGTTCTTATTGATGAATATTGGACGAGGGGACCCGCTTTCTCCTACGTCAATTTGAATCAATCGATCTTCGGTAGGAGGTTCTCGTTGTTCGAATCGAAGTTCCCATTGGGTATCTATTCGTTGAGCCCAAGGATCTGTTTCGGGATTTTTTTTCAATATCCTCGTCATATCCTTCTGAAAGTTTGGCGGAGACCATGTTAGAAGATACGACTAGCCGATGAACCTGACCAATACTGGTGTCAGAATCCCATGATCTGGAATCAGAAGAGTTAGTGCGCTCCTCACTATCGAATTTGGAGACAGCTGGGGATAAGACAGGAGGTGAAGAATATCCAAGACCTCTTTTTGTCCTGCTGTAGTACATCTCTGACTTTCCTTTCGAAATAGCCGTACGGATAGGAGTTCTTCTACCCTTACCGTAGTTGAGGCCATTCTTGAAGTCATAACCCATCTTCCGGATGATATCTTTTGATTGTTGACTGTAACGATGAAGTTGGAGATGTCCTGTGTCGTTACTTTTGCTATCATCCGTATAGCTGAATTTTTGTTCTGGTCCTTTACTAAAAAGTATTGGACTCTCGCCTCTCTTTCGAGCGGGAATAACACGATATGAGTCATTTGGATGTTCAAGTGAGACTTCTGTTTGAAGAGACTGTACAACTCCCAATGTAAATGACTGAAAGCTATCTAACATATCCAAATAGCACTTAGCATGATAAAGGACATCAGTATACTGGAAAGGATATGCTTTTTCATTGATTTGTACATCTGTATTTACAACAGGACCTGTAGCCTTAGCAGACCTGGTCAGATTGATTACAAGAGGGGGAGAAGAAGAACGTAGAGGAGGATTGGACTTGTTACGACGAAGGTCGATAACAAGCGGCTCAGAAGAGGTGAGCTCCCTTTTATCCTTGTTATGAGATAAATCAATAACAAGTAGCTCAGAAGAGGTGAGCTGCCTTTTATCCTTGTTACGACGTAAGTCAATAACAAGTGGCTCAGAAGAGGTGAGCTCCCTTTGATCTTGACCACAATCAATTGGTTGCTTCTGGATTGGCAAGTGAATAGCCAATGGTTTGGAGGACTGAGGACGAGAAACACGCCCTTTAACAGGTATGATGAGGGTGTCATTGGGCACTGCTTCTTGTTCTTCTTCAGTATCTAGAGACAATACTACCTTCATGAACTCATCTTTATACATGCGAGCGTCGTTACAGTATGCCTCGACACCTTTGAAAGGATAGAGATCTGCAACCTCCTTTTGAACTTCTCCCTTGTCATCAACATATTTGAAACATTGATGGAGAGTGGAAGGGACAATGTTGTGTTCATGTAGGAATGGTCTCCCCAACAGACCATTGTAAGAACAACCATGGTTTTCAATGATGTAGAAGGTCACCTTTGTGCAGAGATTGCCTATTTGGAGTTTTAGATAATCTTGCCCAAAGGTTCACTTCTTCCCTGATTAAACTCCAAGATGGTGGTGATTGTGCCAGAAAGACTATGTACTGGGATCTTCAGTACATCTAGCATTGTCTTTGGCATGATGCTGAGTGCTGACCCTGGATCTATCAGAATACGGTCAACTTTTATCGAATCGACATATCCTGTATAGTATAGAGGACGGTCATGCCTATTGTCTTCCATCAGCATATCATCCTGTGTGAAGATAATATTTGGAATTAATTCCAACACACTATGACAATGGAGGCAAGAGATAGGCTCTGTCTTCGGCTTCTTCAGAAGGGTTAGACACATTTTCGCCTGCATTAGAGCTTCACTCAGAGTTTCTCGAGTCTCTTTGGAGAGGCGCAAGAGCTCGAAGATTGACAGCCTGGCCGATGTATTGGCAAGTTGAGCCAAGATTTCAAAGTTGTAAGGCTTTTCAAGTCCAGAAGGAGATGACTTCTTCAAAGGCTTGTCGAAGCTGACTTGTTGTTTGCCTTTGTCAGCTACCGTCGGCTTGGGAGGAATGGGTACTACAACCGGTGAGGATGCAGAAGGGATGTCTTCAGTGGAAATAGGTTGCACTGGAGCGGACTCAGAGGAAAAAGCAGGGTTTTCTTGATTTTCGGGAACTTCCCGTAAGTAGGCTTTTCCTGATCTGGTGCCCAGCAGGATTTCCTCTTCAACTATGGGGTCAAAAGACACCATATTGCAAGTCTTTGTCTTGCCCTTGGAGCGTTCTTTCTTCTTGGAGGAAGAGGGAACTTCGAACTCTGAAGCAAGATCAGGGTGAATCCACATAATCTCACCATTGTCAAGAGATAAGGGGACGAGACCTTCACTTCGTGGAGGAAGAAGATTCTCAATCTCAAGAGTGGCCTTGGGGATGGGGATGACACCATGTTGTACCATCTGTGGAGGGAAGTCACCGAACTGTACTGAGACCATGTTCGCGGTAACAGTTTTCTCGTCTTGCTGCAGAGTGACAACACCAGCGTTGACTAGCTCTTGAATCTTGCCTTTGAGCACATAACATGTTCGAGTGGGATGCCCAATGAACCTGTGATAGACATAATATTTGGGATGATCAGTCTTACCGACCTCATCAAGCTTCTTTGGGTCTGGGAGTTGGAGCTTATTGCTTTTGATCAAACAATCAAAGATGCTCACGGTGTCGTTCTCGTCAAAGGAGTACTCCACTTTCGAACGAGGTTCTCTTGGTGGAGGTACAGAAGGAGTAGAAGTAGACGTAGGTGGAGCTACGTTGACCGCCAGAGATTCTTTGTTCTTCAAGTTGATATTCAAAGTCTCTTTTCCCTTGCGGTTTTTTTGGCGATTACCACCACCCGATGTCTGATGTTCATCCCGGTCAGGGTTAGACATGTGTACCCCCAACTGCTTAAACTTATCAGCGCTAACTTCAGCTGCTTTAGCATTGACAATGAAGGATGGCCAGTCTTGGAACTGAGTTGACCCCGTCCACATGCTGATAATAGGCAAAAGATTTACCTTGCAGGTGTCTATAGTGACTACGGTCGGAGTCCCTGGAGGCATCTTTAAAGCTTCTCGGCAGAACCTTTCAATGAAACTCTCAGCGGTCTCATTACGTCTTTGTTTGATTTTATTAAGGGCTGACATGGTCATGTCATTGATCCCCTCATAGAATTGTTCTAAGAAGATCTGTTTCAAGCTCGAGAAAGAGGTGATACAACCATCAGGCAAGCTTCTGTACCAATCGTATGCCACACCGACTAAACAGTCGACGAATACCCTGGTAAGAAGAGCATCATTTGGCTGAAGTTAGACAGTCATTACCTCAAAGTGGTTAATGAACTGACTAGGAGAAGTACTGCCATCAAACAGAGAGATTGTTGGAATCTTGTACTTAGGAGGAAACGGAACTTCCTTTCATTAAATAGGATAGGGTTGCTTGATTCCCAATCTCTTCAAATTATCCTTCTCTTTGAAAGCCTCGAATTGAGTGCACAAGAGTTTAACGGCTTCACTAGCATCCTTCGATGATGAAGAAGGAGCAGGCTGAATCAGAGTATTAGGGGGAGGAACAGCGTGATAAGTACTACCCCCAGCACCTGACTGACTGGGTGTGGGTTGAATTGGTACAGGGGGTACTTGAGGAGATACTACCTCCAGCCCTGCATTGACAGGCACCGACGATACTATGATCTCAGGATTTGTAGCAGTTATAGTCGGTGGTACTGTATGTTGGGCTACGATGATAGAATGCATACTTGCAACCATTTCAATCATGGTCTTCAGCTTGTCTTCTAGTGCAGCTATTCGTTGTTCTTGACTAGCCGAACTAGAAGCATCTGGGTCTTCAGTGACAACATAAGCTGTCACTTCTCTAGGTATAGTGGAGGACACTGTCTGTTCAGAACTTTTACTGTATGCATCATAGTCAGAGAAGGAATCATCTCCTGAGTGAGAAAGAGGGAGATGACCTGAAGGATCTTGGAGAAGATTCCTTTGACCGATTGTATCTCGACTTCGGGATCTGGTATGTCAAAATACTCCTTCAGAAGATTCTTGGAGTAGATCTAAATATCGTTGGCTGGGCTTGCGAGGCTTGCCGTGCTTGGAGCACTTTCTACCCCCAGTGTCTCGGGAAGCCATGTTGACAGAAGCATACAATATTTCGTCTTCATCTTCTGACATTGGTTCAGACATTGCAAAATTTAAACGATCGAAGACAGATCGTTTTGTTGTCTGACAACAACACTTGATGACAACCTTGTGATTACATTGATGTCCAAGTGGTTGAACTGGAGGTGTTGAGATGTTATCCTATTTTTGTTTGAGGTGTTCTCGGAGATCAGGAACAATGACGGGACGAGAAGAGGTCTGAGGGATATGTTCTTTGACAACATTCGGAACATGGTTCCGATTCTTCAAATATTTTGTCCCTTGAGTGTACAGGGAAGTACTCACTTCAGTAGCATAGGTGTCAGGATTTTTGATCCTGGAAGTTTGCCTTTGATGCAGATTGGTCTTCGGCATTGGCTGTTTGCGTTTCGCTGAAGTTGGCCTATTGAGATAAGTCCTTAATCAGCAAATTCACCCCCAGGGGTTTCTGTCTGAGACACCAGTAATTTTCCCTGTTTTGAGCGAGATATCTTGAGAGTCGGGAGATCTTGGAATTCTGCTACCGGAGTAGGCAGAATACCTCTTTGATCAGTACACTTCTCTTTGGCAATGAGGGAAGAAGAACTCTTGTTTGAGAGAGTTCTTGTACTGATTGGTGCCGAGGCACGTTCAGATTGATCTTCTACGGTAAAAACTGAGGAAGACTGAGAAAAGACCAAAGGACCTTTTCCTTTGTTTTGTGAAGAAGGGTTGGCTAAAGAGCGTTTCCCTCTGTTGTCTTCCAAGTCGTGGAACGAGGAAGTTTGAGAAAAGACCAACGGGCCTTTTTCTTTGTTCTGAGGAGAAGGAGGAACAGTCAGCTGACTACCCCCAGTAGATTACGCTGGAGCAACAGGGTGCTGGGAAGAGGAGCAGAGTTTTTCTCCTTGCTGTGAGAAGAAGAGAGATTAACCAAAGGGCTGTCCCTCTTAGACTGCACTGGCACAGTTTGCACAGGGGTTGAAGTGGCAGTAGGCGCATTGACTGATTACGCATGAGAAACTTTGACAGATGGCCTTTTGGCCACAGGCACTGTAGCTTGTGCAGCAGAAGTTCTGGCTTCAGAGTGCTTGAGTTGCACTCTGGTTGATGGAGTGGTAGACTGCGCAGGAAGAGTTGCAGCCAACTGTGCCAGGGAAAGTGGAGTCTTGCACTTTGCCAGAGCAGCATAGAAAGTGGTTTGTGCACTGGCAAGAGGAGTAGTATACTGCGCATGGGCAGGAGGAGCAGCAGACTGCACGGCAGTTTTGGGAGCAGAGACAGCAGACTGCACAGCAGTCTTAGCAGCAGAGGCATTAGACTACGCAACAGTCTTGGGGACCCACACTGGGTGAACTTTGCTCGTGGCAGAAGTTGTTGCAGTGCGAGGGGTGGTCTTGGAGTTGATTATTGCCATGTAGGCCGTCTGGTTGACCTTTACAACCAGCGTCTTCTGCATCTTTTCGATAGACGCCATGTCACATTGAGTTGTCACTTTCTCGTCGGAGGAGAAAGTCGTCCCCAGCAGAGTCGCCATTTTGTTTGCAAAAAACAAAAGTTGTTCTTTATTTCACAAACTTTGTAAGAAGATTACAATAGAATTCTGGAAAAGTACAACTATAGGAATCCGATCTGAAGACGATCGCTTTATGCCTTGGACGATGTAAACTTTGAAGACGATAGCCTCTGAAGTTGAAGGCAGTAGCCTCTGAAGACTGCAGCAGCACTTTGGCAAGAACTCCTGATCTCTGATCTTGATTCTGATTTTCTCAGATCTTTCTCTGATCCCCTCTATGAAGGACTTGAAACTCTATTTATAGAGTTCTAGAAATAACTAATTTTTAGTTATTCTGGATTGCACATGATAGATTGCGCAGACATTGGACTACACAAGCAGCGAACTGCGCTGGCAGTTACTTGATCGTGGGCCAACTGTATGGGACACATGGTATTGTTTGATTGAAATGCGCATGATCATGTACAGACGGTTGCCACGTGGTGAGCAATTGATGGCATAAATGCTACGTATAAAATGTCAGTTGTCTTGATGGACTGCGCCACATGAACTGCGCTGGCTTCAGACTGCGCTGGGATTGAATTGCGCTGCAGGGAATTTGGCAGACTACGCTTCGATTGGGCTGGTAGCTTGCGCTACATGTACAGCTGTCCTCGAGCGCTGTGCTGCTTGAGAAACGAACAGTTTCCTCATTCTTCGGGCTGTCAGCTGTCAGAAGATCTGATTCTCTGTCAGATAATGATGACGCAGCCACGTCAGCCAGCGCGCTTGGATGAGTGCGTAGTTCAGCTTGCGCAATTGAGGTGTTGCGCAATCTGTCTCCTGTGCAGTTCATTTGAAGGATACACCAATTGATTTTCATTGCTTTTTTGATAGGTGCAACTTGATTTTTAGGACGTACCAATGGTAATGGAAGTACTTAGGGTTGTCCACCTTGTCTACCTTATAGGGCCGTTCGGGGGGCGAAAGCTGGAGCTTATTGCCTTTTATGAGCACTTTAAAGAGTTCCAGTACGTCTTCATCATTAAAGGAAAAATTTTCCTTTGGTCTTGCCACCTCCGTCGCCTTTTGGTTCACAGATGATGAACCTTTAAAAATGTTGACAGTCACGGCCTATTTTCCCTTCACATCCTTGCTGGTGTTGGCTGGGTTGTTATCGGACGGGCGCTTCCGTTTGTCGTCCAGTGTAGGAAAGTTTACCCCTAGTAAGCGTGCATCCCGGGCATTCCTTTCAGCACTGTCCGCGCTGATAATGATTGTCGTAAACTCCATGCATTGAGGAGCGTTGTGCCAGAGTTTAATTGCAGGAAGCATATTCTTGTGGCACGAGTCCATTAACACAGGCTCAGGTACACCCGGGGTAGCCTAAGGCTGTCTAGTGGAAGTGTTCAATGTAGGCATGAACAGGCTCACTTTCTTTCGAGCAATGTCTATGAGAGCATAATCGTCATGTCCATTCTCCTTTCGTAGAATCAGAAGAGAAAGAGTAATTTAAAATCATCAAAAGACGAAATGCAATTGTCGGAAAGACTACAGAACCACTCGTATGCTACCCCCTATAACGCTCCAATAAAGAGATTTGTGAGGAGGGCATCATCATTTGGCAAATGCCCCATCATAGAGGCAAAGTACATCAGGAATCATCGGGGAGACTCCTTCCCATCAAACGGAGTCAGGGACTATAATTTAAACTTGGGAGGGTAGACCACATTGTTCTACTCATGAGGATATAGTTGTCGAATCCTAAGCTTTTAGTGTGACTCCCGCTTTTCCTTGACGTCGAAGCAGGAGTGCAACTCTCTGAGAGCTTCGTGTATGTTATCTGACATTGGCGGGCCAGATGACCGCGGTAGTATATGGTTCTCAATCAAAATGACACCGGAGGGGGTGCATTAGATTCCCCGTTTGTCCCTGGGTCTTGACTTGCTGGAGCAGGGACTCGGGGTAGCAATCTGTCCTTGAGATCTAAGACCACCTGGGTTAAAGCTTACATGGATTCGATCAACGTGTGCTGGCCTGCTTTGAGGTCCTCTATACAATGTAGGTGGTTTGACCCTTTGCTGCTTCCCGTGTTGTCACCCCTTGTCATGTATACTAACATTAGGTGAGGGGAAATAGATGATGTCGTAGATCTTTTGCTCTCTGGTCCAGACCCTTGAGCTTTGTCATCTTGGGGGAAACAGATAGGTTAATTTTGTCTTTCGATTCGAGGGAATAACCACCCCCAACTTGTTGATAACTTGTACCCGCGGAGGCATCGGAATCAGTCCCGTATAAGACCTCGTCTGGTCGAAATGACGGATTATCACTGTTGGGGGCCTACCACCCCCAGCTTATACCGTCGATGAAATGGCGGTCCCTTCTGATAAGGACTTGGCTTTGGATGGGGTGTATTGGAACACACCCGTGTTAGGCACTGCCAGCTTGCTGCCTCAAAGTCGGCTATTAAATGCACTAGCCAAGACATGAGGGTTTTTGGAACCCTTCTTGAGGGAAGGTAAGCTCCATGTAGAATTGCATGAGGCAACTAGAAGTTCGTCCTCGTCCTATATCGACAACCTCTTTCTGAGATACTGTCAGACAGGTGCCGATGGCCGCAATTGTTGAAAAACTGACTGCCCTGTTGGTAAAGATGTTGTTGTCTGGTTGCAGCAGTAGTTGATGATAATGTTAGCACAAGTATGCCCTGGAGTAGACATATTGTGAGTTACAGTGGACTCTCTTGGCTTACGTTTTTGAGTAATCACGTTACGTAAGTCATGCAAAAAGATATTCAGATTTATGCCCACTTTATGTGCACAGCCGAGTTGAGCACATGGGTATAGATGTGATGGATGCCCCCCAATCCAATTCCTGTACATGAGACATGCTTAGGTCATGGGTGGGGGACTATTTGTGAGGTAGACCCATTTTACATGCACAGTCAAACTGCATACATGAGTTTGTCTTTACAATATTCTCCCCTGGCTTGGTTCATACAGATGGAATGCGCCAAAGTTATAGGAGGATTTTGGGAACTAATTTATTCGGGGCACAGGAGCACTCAAGTCTGTTCTGTAAAACTTGTCATCAGCTGCATGCATTACAATCAACGCTTGCTTCCGACTTGTTGTTGGCGTAGCATGTTGGGCACGCATGGCGCGTGCTACCTTGGACTTCTTTGTACTAGCCCTTAAAGGCACGTAGAACTCAGAATCCAAATTTTTATTACCTAGTTGGCAAGTAATTCTGTCGAAGACAGATGATCTTTCCTGTATCATGGGTCCCGTGCACAGGAGAGGTGATGTGCCTTTTCTCTTGTGCTGCGCCTTCGACATGGGCGCATAGCTTGGGAGGGCAGCCAATGCGGCACTTCCCAGACCCTTGAGTTGACTGAAGAACTGCAGCAGGAGTGTGTACAGGCGCATAGAGTGTACCTCGATTCTGGGATGCTTGGGGCGCATCCCCTTCAGTTGTGTCGCTTAGTACAGTGGTCTTGGGCATCCAGGTGCGACGAGTCTTTTTTGGCCTTGCTGGCCGCTTCGAAGGACTCGTGTTTCCTTCATAGAGCAATTCCTCAAAAGCTTGTTGTCGAAGCCTACGACCAACATCTTTTGCGAGGACCCGAGTAGGTTGTTGTCAGGTTGTGTTGCTGCTTTCTCATCGGAGGAGAAAGCCATCCCCATCAGAGTCGCCATTTTATTTACCTTAAACAAAAAGTTGAAGAACATTTGTATTACAAACGAGAAGAAGTATAATAAAATTTCTAAACAAAAAATCTAAGTACAATTTGATTCTAGGAAAGTGTGACGATATAGATCGAACATTGTAGTGATTCATTTACTCCATTAACGATCTGACGAAAAGAAGAACTTGTTCTGGCTCTCTGATTGCCTATGAGTGGATAATCCAGGAATGCCAATCAAGTAGCAGATGAAGATCCCAAATGAAAGAAGACTTATTCTATTTATTGGCGGGCACATATGTCATGTGCGCATAGATTTTTGGCACGCAGGAGCGCTACATGCACGAAAATATAGCTAAATCTGTTGTAACTGCACCGTTGGACTGCGGGTGAGCTAACACTTGGCAATTATTGTGATTCATCTGTTGTTGAGATCTTGGGTAGTTGGCACCCATTCATAAACATGACTGAGTCAATGACACGTGTTTTGTGTATATTGCTAAAGATCCCATTCTGTTGAAACAAAATAGATTTGATCATATCTGAGAGATACTGCACTCTTACTGACCACGTGGCAAGAACTGCCCTTTAAGGATAATGTGAGAGCTGCGCTTCTAAGCATCATGGCAGCTACGCTTTTGAGCTCTTTGAAGTGCTGACGTGGAAGCTGCACATTTTGGAGCGACAAAGTGGTTGCACTTTTGGGCCACATTGGAGGCTGTGCTTTCGACTGAATCGACAACGAGTATTATAACTCCCTAAACCATTTTTTTTGAATTTTATATGTTTTTCTAAATTTATAGTTGGATCTATAAATATTTCCTTATATGAGACTAGTTCTTTACATGAACTGTTTTTATTTTTGCTTCAATGAGTATTTGAGATTATTAGTTTGATCAGTATTGTATTACCAATTAGTTGTCTATTATATAGATTAATTTTATCACTAAATTTTTAGCCATCATGTATTATCAAGTAGTCAATTTATTATCAAGGGATTCTGTTACTAGTTCAATGATTAATTTAATAATGGTCATTTATTTAATGATTATTCCTAATGCTATTTTTAGATTGTGATTAATAGGCTACTTGTTAAATCCTTGTTAAGACTCACAAGAAAGAATTTATTAGAATAATTGTGATTAGTAGTAACTAACTTTTGTAATTAATTAAATCTGTTGGAAATTATTAATCAGTTATTAATTAGTTGGAGACTAACTAATTCTGTTAATCTGTTAGCAATTCAGTTACAAATTGTTCTATTGGCCCCCAGATCTATTTCTATTTACCAACACTGCCATTGTCCTAACTTGTAGAACACACACAATATTTTATTATAAATACAGACACAGTATACTCTGACATTGTCAATCCAGAATACTACTTCTCAGACACTATTCCCAATACACATCACCACATTATTCTATTGCTCCTGTCGAGCACCACCAATCACCATCGTGAGCGCCGTCGTGGACTTCGTCTGACCTTGCCGGAGTTTATTTTTGCGTCACCGCCTCCTCTACCACTTCACCAGTCAACGTTCCCAGAGTTCACATCGACACCAGCTAGAGTCGCAACCGCCGACCGGACCCAAAGTTCAACAGCGCCCGCCATCGTGACACTGCCTCCGGAGACGCTACTCGCTGTCAGGAACCCGATCTACCGTTGAAGCTCAGATCCTCCGCCGTTGGCCCTAATCGGCCAGATCTGAGGACTGTCCTCGTGGAGCTCGTCGACACCGCGTCGAGCCGCCTCACCGGAGCTGCCATCGAAGTCCCGACCTCGCCGAAGACTCGAGAAGTCGTCGCTGCTGCTAAGATCCACCTGCGCTGAGCTTCTTCGCCATTCCAAGAACAGAACTGTCATCCAAAGTAAGTTTTCCTGCCTCGATCTACTCGATCCCAATTCCTCTTCGTGTTATTCTTTTTCTGTTAGGGTTTGTGTGTGGAGAGAGAGATAAGTGAGAGATGTGGAGCTAGGTTTTCGTCAGTAGATTTGGGGGTTAGGGTTTTCTAGCCGAGTGGAGAAGAAAGGAGATGAGGGCTTGGGCGACTGGAGACTTTCGAACTATTGGAGAGCTGTGAGAGGAGATGAAGAATAACTTGGGGGTTTCTTTCTTCTGTTGAGAAGAGTGGAGAGAACGAGAGTGAGAAGGGGGTGTACTATGCTTTGGGGAGTAAGGATTAGGGTTAGGGTTTTTTCAGGCTGGGATCATTAGGGAAGAAGGAAGTATTTTGCAGCTGGTTTGAAATGTGAGAGTGGAGTGAGTAGTTTACCTTAGGGTTTTACTTATCAGGTTGGGCCGGGTCTCTGAGAACAAATGTGGGCCAATAGTTGGCTTAATTCCGTATTAAAAGATTATTCAACAACAGTGGCTGGTTTAGGATTCCCGAGTGTGGGTTAAGAATTTGGGAGGTGTGCATATAAGTTTAATTCTTTTATCAGTAGTAATCTGTAATTGGAAGTTGGGTCAATTTGGGCCCGAGAGGGAAACCGAGCTGGGTTGCAGCTCAGCAGAGAGAATAAGGGAGTAAGGCTTGGGGCTTCGGATCTGTTGTTGCATGGATGTCGGCTAGTAATAGAAAATAGGAATGAAGGTGTCTAGCAAATATGCAGTTAATTTTGATCCTCTACATTTCTTTATTTAATTTTGTATATATACACCAAATGTTCATATTTTGCTAGCAAGTTAATGAGCTTTAATTGTTATAAAATGTTTTCCTTGGTAACTATTATATAGTATTTAGTTAATTATTAGATAAATATCTAGTTCATATTATTAAGTTAAATAGACTATATAATATGGCCCTCTATCTTCTCTTATTTAGTATTTTATTTATTAGTTAGTTGTATGTATGTATATATATATATATATATATATATATATATATATATATATATATATATATTTATATTTTAGCCATAAATAAAAGTAAAATATTTAGCTAGTTTATAGCTAATAATAGTTTAAGCTAACAAGTATTTTTCTAAAAATGGTTTCTTTGGTAAACATAGTTTAAATTATTTCCACTAATTTTATTTGAATAAAGTTATTATATATATTTTCTAAAATATTGATTAAGCTATGTTATGCCTATAATTAGTACTAGAGAAAGATAGTTATCTAGTTAGCAAAAGATTATTAATTCAAATCCTAACAAACTTGTACCTAAAAACCAGGTGGACTTTCAGACTTATGCTCTACTACTCTCGTGCTTCCAAAGCAAGGCAAGTACACCGACTTGAACTTTTTACTTTGTTTTCTGTCATACTTCATGTTCTCATATCGGACACGAGATTCACACGATTATATTGTGCCTTGTTCATTGTATTGTGGCTCATTGTTTCTTACGGGATTGGGGGAAATATTGACTAGTGTGTGACCACTCCCAACCTAGTATTGTGAATAGCCTAATCGTACACCTCAAGTACGATTAAGTCGAACCTTGTAGTATTATGATATTGTGAATTATGAATTGTGGTACCCAGCCGGTCATACATTAGTTTAATATTTCAAATTCACACATACATTGATTGTCGTGTTCACATTGATTGTCTAGTTCATTGTGTCATTCTCGTACTTTAGTTTCGTATTGCAGTTCTTGTACCTTTGTTTCATATTGTGGTCCATATTGTTATCTTGTATTTCAGATTACATTGTAGACTATTTCTTGTCGGGGTTGTACTTTGCTTTTTCTGACAAGATACGTTGCAGGTGTGCTTGAGGCTTTATGGAGCATGGTGATATTTGGAGTTGCATGATCTTGCCTAGATTAGTTCATAGACTTGTTTAGAGATTGTTCATGGACATTGTATTTGAGATTCATTATTGTATATTTATTATTTTACCGGATTTGTCTCCGGATGACTTGTACTAAAATGACTTGGTGGATTATGGTGATATTTTTTGGGAACATCTATAGTAGCTGTGATTTTTTTACTTTATCTGGTAGAGTTTTCCTTAGCATTGTACAGCTTACTTCGTTGTGTCTATCAACGAAGGCTGGGCGTGTCCCGACACGTACCCAATTATTCGGGAGCGGGTCGTGACATGTTTTTTTGGTGGCCCATGCAAGTCTGTCCTAATGGCATTTAGGCTATAGAGTGCTATTGGAGAACCTGCGAAACTAAGAAAAACTCATCACAGCATAGGATCCGTGGGAAATGGTTATAGTTTTACTAAGTTGTTTATAGTTTAGTCCATATTTAACCAGTTTTCTATTTTTCAGGATGGTTCAGACACGCAACACCGAGGTCATCGATTTCCTGCACTTGGGGCCTCTAAGCTTATCTATATTTTGCTAGTAGAAATATTCGATCAATAATATTTGAGCCTTCCTTAAATTTTCTTTTAGCACCTAAATTTTTCCTAAAACTTTCTTGTTTTCTATTCAAGCCTTTGTTCCCTATTCGAGATTCGTTTCTGTAATCTCCTTGTCTCACTATTGTTTCTCAGTAACTCCATGTTTACTAAAGAACAGATAACTTCATCTTCCATCATAATTAGGATTTAGAACTTGTTTGAATTTTCATAAACTCCTTTGAAATTCCTGTGGATAAACTTGAGAGAGTATTCGACGACCTACTATGACGTGGCAGATGCGCACTGCAGTCATTTATCTGGATTATGGAGACCGCGGGTTCACTGCAGCCAGGTGCGCACTGGCGAGGCATGAGCTCTAAGTCAAAGTAATTTCAGTTATTCATAGGTTCTCGAATATTATTGAGGCTATGTCCTAAATCAAATTTTAATCCCTTTAATTATTTCGACTATAATGGATAAAGTTGATAGAAATATTTGGTAAATTATTATTATTTGAGCCATTGAGCCAAAGGTTCACTGCAGTCAGATGTACACTACACTGGCGGGACATAAATTCTAGGCAAAGTGATTTCAGATATGTATAGTGTCCGGATACTATTGATACTACATCCGTGTCATAACTAGATAATGTTTAGTTTCTTATTGTTGTTAAAAGTTTTACCAGAATTGTCTTGATTTGTTTCGACCTTGTTTAAAAAAATTTATCGGTTGGTTCCATTTTAAAAAATTATTTCTAATTACCATAATGTTCCATATGGAATTTCTACTTTATTTTCTTGGTAACTCATAGTTGGATCTTTTGTGTTTCTTAGTTCATAATAATCCCTTATTTGATTAATACCAAGTAAATTCTTGTTTGCTTTTTTTATTGTTTTCTATTATTTAATAAAACTTTCTATTGTCTAATAACTCCTTACTAGATTTTTGTTCATCTCTACCACAACCTTTGAAATTTCGAGGACGAAATTTTTGTAAGGAGGGTAGATTTGTAACTCCCTAAACCAATTTTTATGAAATTTATATGTTATTCTAAATTTATAGTTGGATATATAAATATTAACTTATATGAGACTAGTTCTTTATATGAACTATTTTTATTTTAGCTTCAAGGAGTATTTGAGATTATTATGTTGATCATTATTGTATTACTAATTAGCTGACTATTATATATATTAATTTTATTACTAAATTTTTAGCCATCATGTATTATCAAGTAGTCATCTTATTACCAAGGGATTTTGTTACTAGTTCAATGACTAATTTAATTATTGTCATTTACTTAATGATTATTCCTAATGCTATTTTTAGATTGTGATTAATAGGCTACTTGTTAATCCTTGTTAAGACTCACAAGAAGGAATTTATTGGAATAATTGTGATTAGTAGTAACTAACTTTTGTAATTAATCAAATATGTTGGAAATTATTAATCAGTTATTAATTAGCTGGAGACTAACTAATTCTGTTAGTCTGTTAGCAATTCAGTTACAAATTGTTCTATTGGCCCCCAGATCTATTGCTATTTACCAACACTGCCATTGTCCTGACTTGTAGAATACACATAATATTTTATTATAAATACAGACACAATACACTATGACACTGTCAATTCCAATGTACTACTTCTCAAACACTATTCCTAATGCACATCACCACATTATTCTATTGCTCCTGCCGAGCACTACCAATCGCCACCGCGAGCGCCGCTGTGGACTTCGTCTGACCTCGCCGGAGTTCGTTTTCGCATCATCGCCTCCTCTTCTACTACACCAGTCAACGTTCCCAGAGTTCACATCGACACCAGCTAGAGTCGCAACCGCCGACCGGACCCGAAGTTCGCCAGCACCCGCCACCGTGACACCGCCTCCGGAGCTGCTACTCGTTGTCAGGAACCCGATCCGCCGTCGAAGCTCAGATCCTCAGCCGTTGGCCCTAATCGGCCAGATCTGAGCACTGTCCTTCCGGAGCTCGTCGACACCACATCGAGCCGCCTCACCGGAGCTGCCATCGAAGTCCCGACCTCGCCGAAGGCTCAAGAAGCCGCCGCCGCTGCTAAGATCTGCCTACGTCGAGCTTCTTCGCCGTTTTAGAGCACAGAACCGTCGGCCAAAGTGGGTTTTCCTGCATCGATCTACTTGATCCCCGTTCCTCTTCATGTTCTTCTTTTTCTGTTAGGGTTTGTGTGTGGAGAGAGAGATGAGTGAGGAGATGTGGAGCTAGGGTTTCGTCAATAGATTTAGGGGTTAGGGTTTTCTAGCCGGGTGGAGAAGAAAGGAGATTAGGGCTTGGGCGATTAGAGACTTCCAAACTATTGGAGAGATGTGAGAGGAGATAAAAAATAACTTAGGGGTTTCTTTCTTCTGTTGAGAAGTGTGGAGAGAACGAGAGAGAGAAGGGGGTGTACTGTGCTGTGGGGAGTAAGGATTAGGGTTAGGGTTTTCTCAGGCTGGGATCATTGGCGAAGAAAGAAGTATTTTACGGCTGGTATGAAATGTGAGAGTGAAAAGAGAGTGGAGTGTGTAGTTTATGTTAGGGTTTTACTTATCAAGTTGGGCCGGGTCTCTGAGAACCAATGTAGGCCAATAGTTGGCTTAATTCCTTGTTACAAGATTATTCAACAGCAGTGGCTGGTTTAGGGTTTCCGAGTGTGGGTTAAGAATTTGGGCTGTGTGCATATGAGTTTAATTCTTTTATCAGTAGCAATCTGTAAATGGAAGCTGGGTCAATTTGGGCCAGAGAGGGAAACTGAGCTAGGTTGCAACTCAGCAGAGAGAATAAGGAAGTAAGGCTTGGGGCTTTGGATCTGCTGTTGCATGGATGTGGGCTAGTAATAGGAAATAGGAAAGAATTAAATATGAATGAAGGTGTCTAGCAAATATGCAGTTAATTTTGATCCTCTACATTTCTTTATTTAATTTTTCTATATACTCCAAATGTTCATATTTTGCTAGCAAGTTAATGAGCTTTAATTGTTATAAAATGTTTTCCTTGGTAACTATTATATAGTATCTAGTTAAATATTAGATAAATAACTAGTTCATATTATTATGTTAAATAGACTATATAATATGGCCCTCTATCTTCTCTTATTTATTATTGTATTTATTAGTTAGTTGTATGTATATATATAAGTAGTTATGGTTAGCCATAAATAAAAGTAAAATAGTTAGCTAGTTTATAGCTAATAATAGTTTAAGCTAACAAGTATTTTTCTAAAAATGGTTTCTTTAGTAAACATAGTTTAAATTATTTCCACTAGTATTATTTGAATAAAGTTATTATATATATATTTTCTAAAATATTAATTAACCTAGGTTATGCCTAGAATTAGTACTAGAGAAAGTTATCTAGTTAGCAAAAGATCATTAATTCAAATCCTAACAAAATTGTACCTAAAAACCAGGTAGACTTTCAGACTTATGCTCTACTACTCTCGTGCTTCCAAAGCAAGGCAAGTACACCGACTTGAACTCATTACTTTGTTTCCTGTCATACTTCATGTTCTCATATCGGACACGAGATTCACATGATTAAATTGTGCCTTGTTCATTATATTGTGGCTCATTGTTTCTTGCGGGATTGGGGGAAATATTGACTAGTATGTGACCACACCAAACCTAGGTATTGTGAATAGCCTAATCGTACACCTCACATACGATTAAGCTGAACCTTGTAGTATTATGATATTGTGAATTGTGGTCCCCAGCCGGTCACACATTAGTTTAATATTTCAAATTAACACATACATTGATTGTCGTGTTCACATTGATTGTCTTGTTCATTGTGACGTTCTTGTACTTTAGTTTTATATTGATGTTCTTGTACCCTTGTTGCATATTGTGGTCCATATTGTTATCATGTATTTTATATTACATTGTGAATGTTTCTTGTCACAGTTGTACTTTGCTCTTTTCCTGACAGGATAAGTTGCAGGTGAGATTGAGGCTTTATGGAGCATGGTGATATTTGGAGTTGCAGGATCTTGCCTAGATTAGTTCATAGACTTGTTTAAAGATTGTTCATGGACATTGTATTTGAGATTCATCATTGTACATTTATTATTTTACCGAATTTGTCTCCGGATGACTTGTACTAAAATGACTTGGTGGAATGTGGTGATATTTTTTGGAAACGTTTATAATAGCTGTGATGTTTTATTTTATCCGATGACTTAGAGTTTTCCTTAGCATTGTACAGCTTACTTCGTTGTGTCTATCAACGAAGGCTGGGAGTGTCCGACACGTACCCGATTATTCGGGAGCGGGTCGTGACAAGTATCTGACAACTAACATCTGACATCTGCTACTGACAGCTGACAACTGATAGCTGTCTCCTGATATTTGTGTCAGTGTGCCATAAATGTTGCAGTGATGGCCCAGGATTTTGTGTCTGTGAGGCTGTGCCTTTGGGTGCTGCACTTTTCAGAAGCTCCAAGGCGCTGCACTTTTGAGAGGCTCCAAGACGCTGCACTTTTTAGAACCTGCATCTTTGGGGCACTTGGGCTCTCCTATACTGCGCTTTTAAGGCATTTAGGGTCAAAAATCCTTAATTTCTGCCACTGCGTGGGGCTCGAGAAGTGATAACTTTGACCAAAGACTTAGTCAGAAATCTCATAAATAAGATTCATTATCATGAATATGAGGTTCATCCAATTAACTCATAGCCTTTGACTGGTTGCCACTTGGTATGCGGGTTTGACCATACACAGTCTATAAATAGGGATGCTTTTAGGGCACAAACCATTTGTACATCCCTCTCCCCCACTTCATGTCAGAGACGACATTGTACTCCGATGACTGTGAGCCTTCTCCTTAGCGAGTTTGGCAAAACTTGTGCCAGTCCTGGTCTAGGGTTGCAGAACACTCTATTCCAAGAAGTGGCAATTTTGATGACGGAGTCTTTGAGATGAATTCGGCTGGCAATGGACGGAGTTGTCCCTGTTTAGCGTGCTAGCTGTATTTTGGCCCAAGAGGATACTGCGTGCCAAGATGTTGAATACAGGGTCTTGGATTGATAGCCATTCTAAGCCCTGTTCCGTCAGCGACTAGGAGCTGCACCGAAAAAGGCTCTTTTCTTGGCCTACATTGTAGGTGCATCGAGAAAAGGCGCTTTTCTTGGCATACATTGTGAAATGCTTGTTATGCTATTGTACGTTGTGCTTTTGTACGTTGCGCTTTTGTATGCTGCACTTTTGTATGCTGAGTAGGCGGATAGATTTATTTGTGTAAGCATGAACATGAAGAATCTGTAATATACTTCCACTGTATCGTAATCATGATTATTAATAAAGAATCTTTTATGTGTTTCTCTTTCGACTTTTGTATTGTGTTTTTTATTACTGTCTGATGGGCGCATCAGTTTGTGGCCCACTTCTTTTGTAGATCCTATACTTTATTTTAACTTACTATGCACTTTTCTGAATTTTTCATGCTTCTACAGAGACATTGAGAGATTACGGACCCAGAACCACTGTTGTCTACTATTTGTTCTTTAAATAGAACAAAGTTCTGTAGAAGGATGGCTTAGATGCCTTAATGAGTTCTTGGGCATTTAGAATATTCAGTGTGCTTTACAGGAAGCACGGGTAGCACGGCACTAGAAAGGAGCGTAGTACTCCATGCTACAATGGGGTGACACCACCAGGAGGTACCTTGAGAGGGTAAAGCATCGGCTTCTGGCCATGTCATAGCAACGTAGCACCGCATATAGGAAAGTGGCCTAATGCTGAATAATGAAGAGTGGTAGGCAGCACTACAAAGAGGCCGGTGAGCTCATGTTACAGTAGTGTGACACCACCAAGAGTTACCAAGAAAGGGTAAAGCCTCGACTACGCTAGCCATGTCATAGAGATGTAACACCACAAGGAAGCGAAAGTCTTCATACTGGGTAGTTTGCCACTATAAAGAGGCTGGGTCCTTATGCTACAGTGGTTTGACACTACGATGAGGTATAGCCTCGGCATTGGGCCATTTCATGGTGGCATAGCACCACAAGGAAGTGAAAGGCTTCATGCCATGACTCATTAAAGGAACTCACCTAGTGTGTATGAAAGAGATATAGGTCATCTCTGAGGATAAACTTGTAGACACGCAATATACATACACTGAAACCAGACGGGCACGTGACCTTTAATGTGCAACAGAAAGCACAACTGATGTCATTGTGCTGGTGAGGAGAATTGCAGCTATGTTACAGAATTCAAGGCTTAGTCCATTCTTGTATCATACTGCTTTTTGAACCATGCGGGAAGATTCAGGTCGAAGCGGCATCTATCCTTATGCATAATGGACAGTCACTGTGGGGAACACTCAACCCACATATATTGACATATATGGGAGATTGTTGGTGTTTTTGCGTTTGGACTAGAGTAAAATAGTCCCACATCGGCTACACCACCAAGTGGGTATCTCAATGTAATGCTTTGCATGTGTTGAGGTGTGCACATGGGGTGTGGTAGGGCACATGTGGGTGCCATGTGTGGTTATTTTTCTAGAAGGAAAAAGGATTAACTCCAACAAGGAAGTATGTTACTTTTTGTCGTTCGGACTCGGACTCGAATATGGGCTCAAGGATGCTTCGTGCATGCACGGGCGTATATGGGGGATAGGCATAGACTAGCACAAGGCTATGCTGATTACAAGATGATCTAAAATATCAAACTCTATTTTTAAGTATTGATATTTTATTCCCACATCGGATAGGAGAGGAAGTAAAGTCTCACTCCACTCTATAGAAAGAGCCCCCTGGCCTCCTTTGTTAGATGCACCAAATAAGAAAGCAACGGAAGCCCGTTGCGTCCAGGGAGCCCGTTCGAATCACAAAAAGTTGAGTAGCGAGCGTTCCAAAGGTTCTTCGAAAACTTGCTAGTTTCTGGAAGCTGATCGTATAAAAGCTAATCTTGCTTTGAGCAACGATGATTTTTATTACCCCAGCAGGGCTGTTGAAATCTCATCTTTCTTTCTTTCTTTCTTCTTCTTCTTCTTCTTCTTCTTCTTCTTGGTTGGCTGCAGGTTCTTCTGGAGAGCAAACTCATTTGCCGGAATCTCCGAATTCCTAAAACTCGGTTCAGGTACTTTTGGAGAGCAAACTCGTTTGCCGGAATCTCCGACGTCCTAAAACTCAGTTCAGGTACTTTTTGAAAGCAAACTCATTTACCGAAATCTCCAAAGTCCTAAAACTGGCTAAAAAAATTAGGAGAGCAAATTTATTTGTAAGAGGTCTCTGAAATCCTACAAAGTCAGAACAGATAGCAAATTTATTTGCAAGAGGTCTCTGCGTTTAACCGTTGCTATATCAGAATAGAGAGCAAAATTTATTTTGCAAGAGGTCTCATAAATTCTGATCATTCTTCCATATAGATCTGTTTCGGGAATAACACAATCTACAACACTTCCTGAAAACATAGTAAATATGGAGGGTCATTTATAACCTTTATTGTAAAAACGTTGCGAAATACAGGTGCAAATAACGTTTTATATTCAAACGTTAAGGCTTTTACAATGGTCATTCACAAAAGTTGTGTATTACTGTTTTCAATAATATTTTATTAACATTGTAACAATTATTAATTTTGACAAAGTTTATTTAATGTTGTCCAAGTTATTATTTTTGATAATGTATTTAAAACATTGTAAAAATGTCATGTTACAACAACGTTTATCAACTGTTGTAAATATTTTATGTTTTTATGATATTTGTTTGATGTTGTAAAAATAATTTTATTTTACCACTTTTAAATGTTGTGTATGTAATGTCATTTGATAATGTTTAAGAAACATTGCAAAAATGTATTGAACAACTTTTATAAAATGTTGTAAAATATGTGTATTTACGATGTTTAGACAATGTTGTAAATTTATCTTTAAAATGTTGCTAGGATGATAATATTTGAAATATGATCTTATTAGGTCGACATCTCACTTGGAATCAGCTTTTGATTAAATGGATATGTCACATGCTGAAACCCGTCCCTCCCACGGTTTCGAAAGACAAGCCTAATGTATCAGTTTCTTGCACAAATCCCTTTCACTGCTTCTTGCTCATCCTAATCTTCATTCTTGTAAAAAATCATGACTACTCCATCTCTATTTTACTCTATAAAATGTTGCTTTAACTTAGGCTATGTCATATATTCAATTGAGAATTAATCGTTAAAAATATCTAACAACTATTCGAATTTTAAAGCCTAGTCATTGAGATAAATAAGTTTTCTTTACTTACATGCTTTTACAACTTATATGCTTTGAAATGCCAAAGTTATAAAGCTCTTTGATCGAGAGAAGCTTAATAAGAAAGTATAGGATCTGAACAAGAGAGAACACTATATTGCTTAAAAAATTGATGCTTCTACTATGAATCTTGCTGGATCTCGATCTTGATCTCCTCAGGTTGATTCAAAAATTATGGTCTGGTATTTCCAGACGTAAAAGTTACTATGCAAATATCTTATTTCCTATAAAGTGTATACAAGGATTGAAGATTTTAGTTCTATCAGTTTGTTCAATTCCTTTTTTGAGTTCTTTTTAAGATCTTATAAGTAAATCAACTGAACTATATCATGAATTTGTTAAAAGAATAACTCATAAATTTGTTTTATAGAATGCACTATATTTTGTTCATTTCTCTCAATATTTTAAGTACTTAACAAGCACTAGTTTCCGAGACCGTCTTCAGAAAATTTTAAAATCTTTATTTCTCCTCCTCTGCAACCTTCTCCGGCTTGAGCCGACGCCGGAGCCTCCAAAGACATATCTGCATCATATCGTGATTAGTCGGAGCGCCTCCAAGATGTATCCCCAGCATATCGAGACCATCCGCAAGAATGGATACATCTTCATCAAGAGACTCACATGCAAGGTAAGATTATTAGGCTCGATTTGGTTAATTTTGATGTAGACTTATCAGTACTCAATCTAGATTTGATCCCTTCATCTTACGACTTCAATGTTGATGTATGAAATCTTGTTATGATTCAGTGCATGTGTAGTTGTAGATTAGTAGCTTCTAAATATTTGTTGGTTTTGATTCAAATAATGATAAGTAATTAGTTATTTGATTTATTTTTCGTAGATTTAGATATTCTCTTGATGAAATTAAATGGAATTGTGGTGAATTTGTTTTAATACTAATGTACAGTAGTATTTTTTGAATATTTAGATTTTGATTCAAAGAATGTTAATCAATTTATTAAAGCTATGAGATTGGTATATAGAAGTCGAAATAGAAAGAAACAAAATATTATTGTGTAAATCATAACATAAGCTAAAGAATATCGGATACAGAAGGGAAATCTATGTGATATACTGAGTGTCTTTGGTCATTCATATTCCAGTCCATTTTTTCCAAGAAAAAAGGGCATGTCGGATGAGGACGATGGAATCAGGAATTTGTAGGAAAGAAGGTTCAGCCAAATAGAGAGACGGAACCTCTCTTCCTTCAAGGTTCTTAGTGAGACTTTGTATGTAGGACATGTTTGGTAAACATGTAGTCACGGATTTAAAGATATGATGGATTTGGAGCCTAATTCATGAGATCATATAATTTGGTTGGAAGTTGGATTTGAATTTGAAAAGTGGGTAATGTTGGAATTATTTAATAATTAGGGGCCACACATGTAAAATTAATTGTATTGGGCTATCTAAATAATTAAGCCAAATTAAAGTGGTATATTTGAAAAATTAGCTTAATGACATAATTGTCATTGAAATAATGTGTAGATACCGAAGATAAATCTAATTTGATGAGGAGCTAAGTTATAAATATCAATATATATATATATATATATATATATATATATATATATATATATATATATATATATATATATATATAAAAAAATATATATATATATATATATATATATATATTAGGGTTTTGGTCCCCAACTCATACGGCCACCAAAAGAGAGGGTTTTCTCTATTCTCTTTCGCATCCCTATCAACAGAGAGAGGAACAAATATTTTATCTATGTTATTAAGGGTCGTAGCGAGTTGGAAGATCGAACCCCATAAAGAGAAATCTACTTCAAGATCAATCAAGCCAATAAATGGATTCATGTACGCTTCCACATTTATTTTGTTCTTCATCTCATGAATCAACAAGCATTAATTTCCAACAAGTGGTATCAAAGTCCATAGTTACGGGACTAGTTTGGGCGGTTCTAATTGGTTCGACACAGATGGTGCTGAACGTTCATGTGTATAATCGAATTATACTAGAGCAAGAATTTGTGGTTGGCAAACAATTGTGGTGTAGATGAATGAGCAAAGGTAGCCTGGTAGCCGGGTATGCTAGGTTGCTCGGTCAACGAAAATGAGCTAAGGTGGATATTGTTGGATTGTATCTCGTTTCTTGTTGAGCGCTTAAATGGGGGGGTGACAATGTAGTTGGTAATTTAGTCCCACATTGGTTAGGAGGTGGGATCATGTGGTGTAGATAATTAGGATTGGTTCAGGCCTTACAGGAGAATTCTCTTTTAAAGCATATGAGCCTGATTCAATATTGCACCTCATGGGCCAAACTCCGGTTCGGGTCACACCGCGTTCCCAATAGGTAATGATTAATATCCAAATCCACAACTAGAATTTGGAGGCTATTTTACATCCTCATATCCAATCCAAATTTGTTAGGAAAAAAGTTATACTAATTTTTTTAAATAATTTTATTCTTCTGTTAAATATTTGGTTAATAATAATTAATAACTTAATTAGCAATTAACTAAAACTAGTTAATAGTTTATAGAAATAAATACAGTAACCCCCCCCCATGTTTCATGAGTATTGCAGGGAGTACCCCTATTCCAAAACTATTTACACAGACCACCCATCTCCTTTATAAATTTTATAAAATAAAGGGGTGGTCAGTGTTATAAGTTTCTATATAAAATATAAACTATAGGGTTGTCCCTGTAGTTAATTTCAATGTAGGGGTAGTTTCTGTAATAAGTATAAAATTGTTAGGATATTTTTTAATATAAATAAATAATTAATATAATATAATATAATATAATATAATATAATATTTAACTAGATAATTAATTAGTACATACGATTATATTATTATATAATTAGAATAGTTAATTAAAATTAAAATAATTTATTAATATTTTCATTATTTATTTATTTTAAAATTATAGTTAACTAATAAATAAATTTTATTCATATTATTCATAAATACATAGTAATTATAATTACTAGTTAACCATGCTACTATGTAAATTAGATAATTAATATTCTATGATTATTAGTTAACCATATATTTTTATCTGGAAATTGCTGAGAAACCCAATTTCGGGGTGGGCTTTTATGAAATGCCCACCCGCTGGATAAGTTTTATGAAATACCCAGAATTAAGTATTTTCACGTTAAATATTCCAAGATTCCCTTTTAGATGCCACCCGCCAGAAACTGCTATTTTTATAATACCGAAACTACCCCTCCGCGCGAATTGGTCATCTATATGTATTTGAATTCAAAAAACTCAGATCTGGATTGCGATTTTCGTCGTCTTCTTCTTCACGGAAAATCTGAATTCCATTGCTCTCATATTCAGCAGAGATCGCAAAGATCGTTCGTAGTTCGGTGTGTTTTTCTTCAGTCGAACTCAGATCATCGCTCGTCATCTTCATCACCATCATCATCATCTTCATCGTGGAGACATTTGAACTCAGATCTTCAATTGTGGAGAGAAGATCTTTCTTCTTCTTTTCCATAAGAATTATCATCGCTTTGAAAGAAGAACGAAACTCTTTATTCCTGAAAAAACTAAATTACACGTTTTAACACTGGAAATGACCATTCTCCGTCTTAATTAGGACGGAGAATGGCATTCTCCGTCTTAATTAGGACGGAGAATGCCATTCTCTGTTTTATTTAAGACAGAGAATGCCATTCTCCGTCCTAATTAACACGGAGAATGACATTCTCCGTTTCCGTCTTAATTAGGACCGAGAATGTCATTCTCCGTCTTAATTAGGACGGAGAATGGCATTCTCCGTTTTATTTAAGACGGAGAATGGCATTCTCCATCCTAATTAACACGGAGAATGGCATTCTCTGTGTTTCTAACACGGAGAATGGTCATTCTCCTGCGTTTTAACACTAGAATGACCATTCTCCGTGATAAATTACACGGAGAATGTCATTCTCCGTCCTAATTAAGACGGAGAATGGTCATTCTCCGTTTAATTTAGCACGGAGAATGGCCATTCTCCGTCTTAATTAGGACGGAGAATGCCATTCTCCGTTTTATTTAACACGGAGAATGACATTCTCCGTTTCATTTAACACGGAGAATGGCATTCTCCGTGTTTCTAACACGGAGAATGGTCATTCTCCTGTGTTTTAACACTGGAATGACCATTCTCCGTGTAAATTAAGACGGAGAATGTCATTCTCCGTCCTAATTAAGACGGAGAATGGTCATTCTCCGTGTAAATTAAGACGGAGAATGCCATTCTCCTGCATTTTATGGTTAGCTGAAACTTTGGAGGGCCATAACTTTTGACTGGGAGGTCGAAACGAGGTCCCGTTTGTCGCAAAATGAGCGTATCGTCGAGGAGACTGAAAGTAACAGCCTCACAGTTAGACAGCCTTCCGAATTTTAGATTCGCAAAAAAATGATGTTTGGACCTCCGTTTTAGCACTTTTGTCGTTCGTCCCGGTCTTTCCGAAATTTTTTGACGAGTTTTTGAAGATTTTTGAGGAGAAAACCTAGATTCGAAAGTGAGCAGCGTATGGAAGAAGATGGAGTATTGAAACATTTTTTTAAGAGCAGTTTTGTGGGTGTTTCCAATAAATTAAAAGGAAGGGCAAAAGGGTCATTTGGAACCCGCTTTGGATAAGTTTCTCTAATTCTGGGCACGCGATGAAAGTTTTTTTAGCGGTGGATTTTACATAAAACTTTTTTAGTTTTTGGGCATTTCATAAATCTTCCCAATTTATCATGAGTAAACCATAATAGTAGATAATTGTTATTTTTATAAAATTGTAATATTTAATTATGTAACTATAATATTTTATTAATATTAACTATTTATATTATTAGTTAACTATAATATTTCTTATAAATATATCCTACTATCCAAACGCGGAATTTGGATTATGCTTACTCCAATTGCAAATTTCAAGTTACCAAAGGACTTTTGGTCCAAATCTGGAAAGTATAAATTCAGAATTTTGACTAAAATCCATATCTTGATTTTTAAAATCAAAATGCACTTATGTTTACCAAATAAGCCGTACGTTAGTTGCATTAGAAAAAGTGTTAGTGATACATCCATCATTCTGAGAACAATTGTTTCTACAATAAGACATAAGTCTTTGCACCAAGTATCAATTTAAATACTATTTCCTGAAAATCAATTTTGAGGGATGTAGTCATGCATACACTTTATTACAAATTTAAATATTCTGTGGAATCTGACATCTACTTATTTAGAAGGTCTAATTAGAGCATCTCCAACCTATTGTGATTTTAAGAAAAAATGTTTCCACATAGGAATGGTAAGTTTTCATTTTAAAAATTCTTCTCCAATGCAAATGTAGAATAAATTATGAAGTTGACATGACAAGGACATGACAAGGACAATGTGAAGTTGGTTGTCTAGATCTAGACAATGCACTTCACAATGACTTTATTCCACATCATCAATTATGAATACAAATATTTGTAAAAAAAAAAATGTAGAAGTAAAGGAGTTGTCTTGGAAGTTGGAAAAAATAATTTTTATTGTCTTCTCAATACTTTTGTATTGGAGAAGACCTTTCTATGTCATTGGCTTTTGTGAATGTAAACTTGCCACATAAGAAAGACATTGTCTTGTGTCTCATGCCACCTCATGCAACCTAAGACTCACAACACATAACAAGACAATAGGGTTGGAGATGCTCTTATCCACTATATGATGCTACGATGATCCAACTTTCTTGGTGACATGCCATATAAAGGTTCTCTTATGAAAATGATCCTCAAAAGTTGTTGGTATAGCCAAATCCGCTTTTATCATCTGGGAAGGTCCCTGATGGTTTCTTGGGATACGCACTCAACATGATCAACATGACAACCGTCATCTTAAAAGAAAAGTTGTTGCAGGCTATTGTCACTCTTTCTTCCAAGAGTTAATTATCCAAATGGTATCTGACAAATGTCATGGTCAATCATTTTTGATATTAAACTTTTTTGGTTAATTTAGTATCTAAATTTCACATTAGTTTTAAGAGTGAATGAACTAGATTTTGTTGGTATTTTAGATGAAAACCGTTAAAAATGGACATGTGATGGTCATGTACTTTATTTTTGTCATGACTAGCCGATACGTCAACTATAATTGATGGTAGAACCATCATTTTATACTCGACAAAACTATTTATTTATGTAAAATTTCTTCGAACACCAATATTCTTTGTCGAAAAACAAAAATATGACAAAATAACTATAAAAGATAAGTCAAACTACTAAAATATGCTATATTAGCGACGTTGTTTAGCGACGGAACAAAATACCGTCGCTAAATATGTAATATAGCGACGCCCTTCTATTGACATCGCAAATCGTCGCTGAATAGCGACGTTCAGCGACTGTAGATAAATTACGTCGCAGAATAGCGACGTTCAACGACATATTATTAAAATATGTCGCCATATATTAAAAGGTTGCGACGTTTAGCGACGTCAACTGTTGACGTCGCTAATTGTTTTACTTAGGGCACAGTTCTGTTTCCTTTTTTCCCCTCACTCGAAAATTTTATATTTTTCGACTCCCTCCTCCTCTCGGCAACTCCCTCCCCCCTCCGGCGACTCCCTTCCCCCCGGCGACTCCCTCCTCCCCCGGCGACCCCAAACCCCCCCCCCCCCCCCCCGAGCTCCTCCTCCTCGAGCTCCTCCTCCCCCAATTCGAGCTGCTCCTCCTTCCCCAATCCGAGCTGCTCCTCCTTCTCTCTGGTAAACCCTAACACTCCTCCTCCTCCTCCTTCTCTTCCACACACACACACACACATACACAGAGACACACACACACACACACGGACACACGGACACACACACACACAAATGGACACACGGACACACACACACACACAGACATACACGAACACACACACAGCTATTGTGTGTGTTTTGAATCCATAGGTTCAATTTTGAGGCTCTTTTGAGTTCTCATTTGGAAGTTAGGATGTGTTTGATATCATCTATGGAGAAATTCCGAGAGTGTCTAGGATGGGTTTATGCCCAATAGGATTAGTAGAGGGATACTAACATACTGTTAGTGCAATAGGCAGCGGCAGCGGCAGCGACAGCGACAGCGGCGGCGACAGCGGCGGCAGATGTAATAGATGTAACATATACATGTATCACAAAGGAAGAGAGTATGAGAAGTGTGAATGTATATGAGAGTTACCTGTGTTAATAGGCAGCAACTTAATGGCAGGATAGGGTGTGACAGGTTTAGGGCCATTAGACCTGTGCATTGGATGCACAGGAGAGTGCCCCATGGTCGAGTGCAGGTGTTTAGATGGGTTGGTTTATAGGAAACCATATGCATGTGTGGCCTGCAGTGCTTGGGTTGGCATGGTTTGTCTTGACAGATTTTGGCTTAGGCATTTGCCTTGCATTTGCTAGTAGCCACAGAGCAGTGGCCTTGGCTAGGCACTGTAGACAATAGGCATGAGGCAAGGAAAAGTAGAGTTTGCTTTGGCTACTGCATTGCCCTTGGCTCTGCCACAGAGCAGTGACAGTAGCAGGAAACACCCTCCTTTTTGGTGATTGTCTAAGTGGCCATTGACTCATGACACTAGGCCATAGGCATGGGGGTTAGCCTTAGTATCATGTATCAGAGGTTCTAATCTATAGGGTGTATAGTATGTATCATAGGCTTGGGGTCACTTGGTTAGTTGTATCAGAGTTTAGGGTATGGGTTGTAAGCATAGGTGAATAGGGAGTTTTTGAGATACTCACTTAAGTATCAGTAAGTTTGGTATCCTTGTATGTTAGGATGTTAGTAAGGGATATGCATATCAGGATAATATGGTATCAGATAATAGAATGTTAGTCTAGGTTCATGTGAGTGTTGGTGTGAGTGTTAGATTAGTGTAGTAGAGTTCAGAAGCCATGAAGGCAGCAGGACAGTAGCTTACCTTGGCCACAACTCATGGAGAGATGTGTGTCTCACTTTATACAAATGAAGGAATATGTATGTGATAGGTAATTGCATATGTTTAATTCTTGAAGACAATACATGTATCACATATTCTAATTTATAGAGGGATACTAACAGTATGTTAGTGCAATAGGCAGCGGCAGCGGCTAGTTCCTATATATATGTGTTAGAGATAGATGTTAGGATATCTAGGATACATAAGATGTTAGAGGATACGTTTAGTATCCTAAGTTAGCCAGTTAATATGTTAGAGTTAAGATAGTATCCTAGGATTCTAAGTAGTATCTTAGGATATTGGTTGATATTATATTCAAGTCTTATCAATAATGTCTTTGACTTTGTCATGGGGTCTTAGATATCGGTTGTAGGTGACATTATATATATATGGTCTGGCGATATCGAAATGAATCTAGTGTGTCTGAATGAGATATCAGTTGTAGGTGACATTATATTCATGGGGTCTACTTGACTTTGTCATGGGGTCTTAGATATCGGTTGTAGGTGACATTATATTCAAGTCTTGAAAATTGATGTTAATTAAGACAATTTTCAACTTGACCTTGGTGATATCGAAACGAATCTAGTGTGTCTGAATGAGATTGGCATGAGTAAGAATTAATAGCGTATGTGTACACGTTGGATGCACAAGAACTTATGTACGATATAGCATGGTTATTAGTAACTGTCCACTACTAATGTGTGTCACATAATAAGACATAATATACGAATTTGTGCCTATTGGATAATGTGTGTCCATCTTTGCAGAATTATTTCTAAATGGATATGAATTACTACTTGCGAAATCGTTCATGGATGTACAATCGTCGTTCTGATGATATATATGGTGTGCAGGATGAATACATAGCGGGAGTAGAGCATTTTCTGCAGTTTGCTAAGGCGTTTTCTCAGTATATGGACGGCACCAAAATTAAGTGTCCGTGTGTGAAATATCGTAACGTGAAATATTATCCAGAAGTGGAAGTGACATATCATTTTTACTCGAGGGGTTTCACGCCCAATTACTATCAGTGGACCGCACATGGAGAACTTGTGTCTTTAGCATCAGAGCCGGAGCCTTATGTTGAGCCGTATATGCATGCGGGACCTAATTTTGTTTCAGATAATCATGCATACGATGACGGGTGCGTAAACATGGTTTTCGACGCTGCGGGACCTAGTTTCGTTCATGATGCAGCTGAGGAGGCACCGAATGTCGATGCTGTAAAGTTCATAGAGTTGCTGGAGAATGCAAGGACTCTATTTTATCCTGGTTGTGAGGATCATTCACCGTTGGAGGTGGTTACAAGACTGTTGAGCATTAAGTCAGATTTTAACATGTCGCAAGAATGCTACAACCGAGTGTTGGAGTTGATTATAGAGATCTTGCCGGCGGGTGCTAAGTCACCTAAGGACTTCTATCGGTCTAAGAGGATGGTGAGATCGCTCTGGATGGGATACGAGAAAATCGATTCTTGTCACAATGGGTGCATGATGTACTACAAAGATGACAAGGACGCAGATGTGTACAGATTTTGTGGTGATGATCGCTATAAGACAACTAGTACAGGAAGGTCTACCGGTGCAAGAAGACTGACCGATTCAATGCACTACTTGCCTTTAACGTCGCGGTTGCAAAGATTATTTATGGTGAAAGAGACGGCCAAAAATATGAGTTGGCACATGCGAGAACAGATTGAAGGAGTGTTGGATCACCCATCCGATGGAGAAGCGTGGAAGCACTTTGATCGAGTGTATCCTGATTTTGCTTCAGATCCGCGTAATGTCAGGTTGGGGCTATCTTCTGACGGTTTTACTCCTTTTGGTCTTTCGGGATCCCAGTTTTCGTGCTGGCCTGTGATTGTCACTCCGTATAACCTACCGTCTTGGATGTGCATGAAGACTCAGTACATGTTTCTAACCGTTATAATTCCTGGTCCGAACAATCCCATGAGGAACATTGATGTGTACTTACAGCCTTTGATAGATGAGTTGAATCAGTTATGGAAAGTAGGCGCTAACACGTACGATGTTTCCAGGAAGCAGAATTTTCAGATGAAGGCAACCCTTATGTGGACCATCAACGACTTTCCGTCCTATGGAATGTTATCTGGATGGAGCACTCATGGCCGTCTCTCATGTCCGTATTACATGGACCGTAGTAAGGCTTTCCGCTTGAAACACGGAGGAAAACCGTGCTTCTTTGATTATCATCGACAATTTCTGCCAAAAGATCATCCGTTCAAAAGGAACAGGAATGCATTTCATGCCGGCATTGTAGAGAAGGGTGATCCACCGCCAAGGTGGTGCGGAGCCACGATATGGGAGGAGGTTAGAGATTTTCCAAGTGCTATCGAAGATCCTACAACTAGGTACAAGTGAGATGGATTTGGTAGAGATCATAACTGGACAAAGAGGAGCATATTCTGGGATCTGCCATACTGGAGTACCAATCTTATCAGACATAATCTTGATGTCATGCATATTGAGAAGAATGTGTTTGATAACATAATTAATACTGTGATGGACGTAAAGGGAAAAACAAAAGACAATTCCAAGGCCAGGTTGGACTTAGAAGAAATATGCAAACGCCCTGCGTTGCATTTGATAGAGCAGAATGGAAAACAGTTCCTGCCGAAGTCAATTTTCTTGCTGGACAATGAGAATAAAGTGAGACATTGTCGGTGGATCCAGGGCCTAAAATTTTCAGACGGATATGTATCAAATCTGAGAAGATGTGTCGATCCGAAGGAAAACAAATTGACGGGTATGAAGAGCCACGACTGTCATGTATTCATGGAGAGGTTAATTCCGATTGCATTTCAGGAATTTTTACTGCAGGCAGTTTGGGATCCATTGACGGAGCTTAGTATATTCTTCAGGGATCTTTGTTCTAAGAAATTGCTCGTTGATCGTCTAGAAAAGCAAGAGAAGGACATTGCGGTAACACTGTGCAAGCTAGAGAGGGTGTTTCCTCCTGGATTCTTTGACTCTATAGAGCATTTGCCGATTCATCTATCCTATGAGGCATGTGTTGGTGGACCCATCGAATATCGATGGATGTACCCGTTCGAGCGACATTTGAAACACCTAAAAAGAAAGGTAAAAAATAAGGCACGGGTCGAGGGTTCTATTTGTGAAGCTTATGTTCTCGAGGAGATTACAAACTTTTGTTCGATGTATTTCAAGCCTCATGTTGCAACTAATAGAACGAGAACTTCCAGAAACGACGACGAAGATCATGAATGTAATGATACAATACTGAAGGTATTCAATGCTCCAGGAAAGCCATCAGGTAAAATGAAGAAGAGATATCTGAACGATGATGAGCTAAGGGCTGCTCAGGTGTATGTATTACTCAACTGCGACGAGAAGGAAGTAGAGAAACTGGAGGGGTAAGTAATTAATACGTCTACATTATTTTAATAGTGTTGATTATTATACTATTACATTAATTGAACGTTGTTGTTTTCAGCATATTTAATGATGATGTGAGGTCAGGTAGGCCACACATAACAGAAGAAGAACTAGAACAAGAAATAAGGCGTTATTTTCCATCATGGTTGAGTGCATATGTAAGACTTGAGAACTCTGTAATTACCTTTCTGTATATGCACTTGATTGAGAATGAGCTTAATTTCTTTTTTCGTGGTATTTAGGTCGATCGTCCATACACAAGACTTGAGAATGAGTCTATTAGAACGCTAGCCAAGGTACCAATTTATGCTACAAAAATATGGCCAAGCTACTGTGTTAATGGGTTTAGGTTCAAGTCAACAACTTGCCCGATCAAAGACAACTTTGTGGATCTCGACTCCACCAAAAACAGCTGTTTGTGTATCACATCTTCGAACTACAAAGATGTTGATGCGGACAACGATTTCTATGACGTGCTACGGGAGATCGTGGAGCTGACATATAGTTATGGAATAGAGCCTGCTAAGATTGTGTTATTCAGGTGTGATTGGTTCGATCCGATTGAAGGTCAAGGTTAGAAAGTAGACAAGCACGGTCTTGTGGATATAAACTATCGGCGTCGATATCAAACCTATGAACCATTTGTCCTATCAAGTCAGGCTCAGCTCGTGTACTTCACAAGTTATCCTAAACGGGGAACAACAAGGTCGGACTGGTGGGCAGTATGCAAGACCAAAGCTAGAAATACCTTTGAGGTTGACGATATAGCTTATCAAGAGGATGAACTACCTCTTGTAACAAATATTATAGAAGTGGACACGACGGAAGTTCCTCATTACACATCTAATTGTGTAGAAGAAGTAGAATTATCTGAAGAGGAAGATGCAGATGAAAGTGAAGATGTAGAGGAGGAAGAAGAAGAAGAAGAAGAAGAAGAAGAAGAAGAAGAAGAAGAAGAAGATGATGAGCTAAACGAACTAGATGAATTTTTAGAAGAGGATTAAATCTGTACGTTTGTTTTATCATCATATTTGACACTTTAGTGACACTTTTATCATATAAATATGTGACACTTTAGTGACACTTTTATCTGTGACTATGATATTTTTAAAAAATCTGTGATATCTATCATATAAATATGTATTTTTGTTTTATTATCAGGTATGACTAGACCATCTGGACGACGCGGAGGATTTTATATTAGGCAGTCCCGTCTGCCTCGGACTGGGGATGGAGATTCCGTACCCTCATCCTCATCTCCGAGTACGCTATTGTACCATTCTGTTCCTGGTCCATTACCGGGATAGGGCAGTTCCAGCAGGTTGGCGACTCCTCCCTCGTCGTCCAGCGTTCCTGATCCCGCATCCAGCATTCCTGATCCCGCGTCCAGCATTCCTCCTACCGACGGCTCCATGGGGGAGCCGACGTCGAGCATATGGAGGACGGCGATCAGACTGATCCTGCCCAGGCAGGAGGTGAGAGCGACCCTCCATGCGCTCCCCCGAGCGAGACGCGTATGGAGATTTGGACGGACGGGCCTACGAAGTAAGTTAATTAATTAATATATATTTCTCAAATGATTATATGTACATATATATTCATAAAAATTATTATTGTATAGATATCGGCCTCCTGCAGCACAGAGACAGCTGGGGGTATTTCTGAGGCAGAACTATGGTGGGCCTTGGATTAACTACTCAGATGCTCCCGCAGATAGGAAGGCCTTTTGGTTCGCCCACTTCAAGGTAAACAATTTGTTTATTTTTAAATTTTAATAATCATTTGTGTATATTATACAACTTTTCTATTTTACTTCTTGTAGAGGACCTATTTCTATCTACCACACCGGGCGGTGAAGATCGAGGCCCAATTTTCTGTCGTCGCAGGCAAGCTCATCCGTGATGCGATCCACGACAAGAAGTCTCATGATCGCTCCGGAAAGCCCATCCATGGTTGGATCACGCCAGAGCAGTGGACTGCGATGAAGGCTAGATTCGGCGAGCCCAGGTACCAGGAGCGGTCTGATAAGGCCAAGGTGACACGGTCGAGCGCCGGTAAGTGGTGTGGTGGCTCCATTCCGATGACGGAGCATTTTCGTCGTCCGGTACGTTTTCTATGACGGGCATTATTTTATATATAGTTGGATAGAATGTTTAATACTAATAACAGATAATATATTTTAACGGGTAAAAAAGGGTGAGGACTCCAACATGGTGACCGTCTTCCTGGTCACCCATCGGAGGGCTGGGAAGTTCATTGACGAGAGGGCGACGCAGGCATATGTACGTTCTATTCTTTATATTAATTTACTATAATTTAGAAAACGGGAAAATAGATATCAATATAGACTTTAGCAAACACTTATACGTTAGCAAACATTGTTCTAGGCCGAATTTGTTCGGCTACAAGAGTAGGCGGCTGATGCTGCTAGTGCGCCAACAGAGGGAGAAGCTGGTACTTCCTCCCAGCCGCCTACAGCTCCAACGCCGGACGAGCTCTGGATGACCGCCGTTGGCGGTCTTCAGAAGGGTACGTACTACGGTACCGGATCCTACGACGCCTATTTGGCTTCAGAGTCATCTCGGGCCCCCTCTGTCAGTGTGCAGTCTCCAGCTTCGTAGGCGTCATCACGAGCACAGGATGTGTGCAGACAGGTCCACGAACTGCGTTGCGAGTTGCAGCAGCAGATTTCTGAGGCAGCTGGGGCAGAGCGACGATCCGATGATCACCGAACGATTTGATACGTTCGAGCGCAGTATACAGGAGTTGATGAGTCTGTAGCAGGCTACAGCTGCCAGCTTGCACACGCTCACCGAGTCTACGCAGCGCACAGAGCGGAGACAGGTCGAGCTGGAGGGATCGCAGAGGACCGTGGCTGCCTCACTCACCCAGCTACATACTTCTCTTGAGGAGAGTACTCAGAGGATGGTGAGTACCCTTGCTGCGCATGGTGACCGACTACGAGAGCTGGAGCAGATACGTCCTCCCGGTCCATTGACGGCACCGACTCCAGACGTTGTACTGCCTCCTACTGCCCCTACGGTGCGGCTCACACAGGAGCAGTATGAGTACATGCTATCCCAGATGCACGGCAGGGGTCCTCAGTGATCTAGTAGATTTCTTTTATCATCTTTGTATGTATTAGCCCTATGAGCCCATTGACCGTTCTGTACACTGATTTTTATTCTTATTTGCCCTCCATTGTGGACATGTATGTTTGTTGGATATTTACTTCGTGATATTTACTTTGTTGGTATTTTTATTGTGATATTTACTTTGTGATATTTATTTTGTGATATCTGCGACAGGGATGACAAATATACCTACGGTAGGTTATAAGCGATGATCTGATATACAAAGGAGGTGCTGCCCAAATTTTAAAAAAATATAATGTGTATTTTTGTGATGATGTGTGCCTGTGTTTACAGTGTATGTGAAATGCAGTGTTCAGAACCATCGATAGTTTCGATTACTGTTGTATGTTTTATCTTGGACAGAAATAGCAACTGTTCATGGTGTACTTCTGAGAGCTTCATTTTCACATCCTTCACTCTCTCGGGACGTCGTACAGGATCCCGAGAAGGTGAAGGATGTGAAGAGGAAGCTCTGAGAAGTGCATCCTGAACTGTTGCTCTTTTTATCCAAGATAAAACATAGAACAGTAAGCGAAACTGTCGATGGTTCGAACACTGCACTTCACACGCACTGTAAACACAGACACACAGCATAACAAAAATACACATTATATTTTTTTAAATATTATTTTTATTATTCTGCGACGTATAGCGACGGATAGCAACGTACATGTACGTCGCTAAATAGCGGTGTTGCGTCGCTAACAGTCGTAATCCGTCGCTTCACTGTAGAATACTGACGTCGCTAATACGTCGTTGTACGTCGCTAAGATGCAGACGTGGCAGGCATGCCATGTCATCACATAAATATAACTGGACGTCGCTAATACGTCGTACTATGTCGCTAATTTTGCGATGTCAATGTTTGTCGCCCTCTGTCGCTAATTTTGCGACGACACAGCGACATAGTGGTGACGTCGCAAACAGCGACGTAGGGCAACGAATGTGTCATCTACGACTAGGTTTTTTGCGACCTTTATTTTCCGTCGCTAAATACGTCGCTAAATAACTTTAGCGACGTATATGCCTTAATTAGCGACGTATCTGGACGTCGCTAATTTGGCTTATTTTTGTAGTGTCACGTGACCATCAAATGTTCATTCTTAGATAATCATTCAAAATTATCATCGAAATCTAATTCAGACACTTTTTAAACCAAAATACAAAACTTAGGCTGTGTTTGGTAGGAGGGAAAAGTGGGAGGAAGGAAAATGGAGGAGGGAAAAGTGGAGGGAATGATTCATTTTCTATTATTTGGTACGGAAGGAAAAGTGAAGGGAAGAAAAAGTGGAGGGATTGTTTTTCCTTCCTAACCTAAGAAAACCAATCACCCCAAAAGTGGAGGGAAAAGTGAAGACTTATACTAATTAACAATTGTACCCCCATGTGAATTGTATTATTTAAAAATTATTAATGAAATCAAATGGTAAATATGTGTTTTAGTTGAGGATAGAATTGGTAAAAACCATATTTTTTTATTTTCTTTCCTTTCATTTTTTTTTTTCATACCAAACAAAGAATAATGCATCTCTTCTCTTTTTCATCCTTCCAACCAAACACAATGGAAGGAAATGATCTTTTTTTCCCATATGGAAGGAAAATGTATCATTATCTTTTTCCTTCCTTCCACTTTTCCATCCTTTCTACCAAACACAAACTTAGATACCAAATTAACCAAAAAAAAAAGAGTTATCATTGAAACGACAACCACTACATTAATGCATAATTTACATTCTTCATGCACAATTTGAATAATTAACTCTTCTTCTAATAAATCTTCTCTTTCTTCCAATAAATTAGTTGGGCTCATGTTGATAGCTGCATGTTGTTCTCTAAATTTTGTCTTCATTCTCTCTCCTAAATCCCACAAAGAAGTAATTATTTATTTCAGTTATTAAATTTAAGATAGAGATAATTAAAATTTTGCTTGGTTTCTCATTGGTGATGAGAACAACAAAGTTAAGAAATGGCCTTCCAAATTACTGTAAAAATCTGAATCCAATTTCTATTAATGGTCTTTTACGAATATTCATCTCCAAATCCAAAAGATAAAATGTTTTTTTTTATCAAACTTATTCGACTAGCAATAATAGAAATTGGATTCAGAAGACCATTAATAGAAATTGGAGATGAAAGTCTAGGGGGTGTTTGGTTCGACGAAAGTGGGTTGGATTTGGAGAAATATTTGAAACTCCCCTGAACTCCAACCAGTTCATACGTTTGGTTGTAATATTTGAAACTCAACTTTTTTGGCTGAAGTGATGGATTACAGTTCCTGTCCCCCACCCCCCTCCTTCCTAATTGTTCAGTTTCACTACACTATTTTTTTTGTGAAAGTGGTGGAAAGAGAAGGAAAAGTGTGGAAAGAGAAAAGTGATTTTCGTTTAATATATCTCCAACCAACATCCACTTTTAACAACCATCCAAACAACGGAACTCTTTTTTTTCCACTTTCAACAACCATCCAAACAATGAAACTCCTTATTCCTCCACTTTCATATTTTTCAACCATCAACCAAACATCTTTTGGAAACTCAAAACTTATGCGTACGCATCGCGTGCGCAAGTTTCGTTTTTCCACTTTCGCACTTTCATACACTTTCGTGCAACCAAACAGCCCCCTAATAAAATTCGTAAAAGACCATTCATTGGTGATGAAAGTCTAATAATTAAAATGAGTCCCTTCATTCCAAAGAAGGGCCATATCATGGTCCACCAAGTGGTCCTTGTTGCGAAGTCCCATTTTAGGCCAGCAAAGCAAGCAAACACCATATTAGATAAGAGGAGAGGAGAAAAGTGAAAGAGAGTGACGTGAATCTCAAAAAGAGGAAAGAAAAACAGTTTCTTGATTCCGCCTTGGACTTCCCTATCTCACTCCTATCAACTGTCAACTGTCACCGTCCACACGCGGATTCTCACGCGCTTGTAACTTCCAACTGTCACGAATGTGTTGAGTTGGCACACGTTAATAACCAACCATTATTTTACAAAGCCATAACTTCCTCAATTCTTTATTCAAACTTCAAACATGTACTCATTGTTTGTTGTATTACTGAGCACTAGCGTGGACTTACAGCTCATTTGGTGGATAGAATTTTGTTGTCCTATCTGTTTTACACTCATTAAAAAGCAAACTTATACCCGTGCTCCTCCATTTAGCTTCTCTTGGGTTCGTTTGATTATAACGTAAAAAATGCATGAAAAATAATTCTACAAAATTATTTTACTATGAAAATAAATCTACTGAATTAATTATGATGTTTAATTGTCATTATCTTCAAAGTAAAATAGTTTTTTTAGGAAAATAAATATTTTTCTATGGACTGGATCAGTTTTATTTTTTACCATTTTGAAAGAAATATAAAAAATGATAAATTTTTTGGAAAATAATTCAATGAGATGGAAAATTTTGATGTAAATATTTTTCATGAAAAAAGAATCTCAATCAAACACAGTCTTACAATTTTCTGATCATCCTACAATTTTCCGATCATCCTCTATCTTTTTCTAAGTAAAAGGACCTTTCAACTTACTATGTTTTTGCCAACACAAATTACTTCAGCAACATTAATCCATTTCAACTATAATGTCCTAAATGTGTGCACAATATTTTTTTGCCACTTCTAAACTTTTCTTCCAGTATATATGTACTCCTTAGTTAATTAAACTATAAACCAAAATATCTATTTATTTGTATAAACTATACTATTTAAAATTTGTACTTTTATTTATACTTATAATCTATATCATTTACAAATTTTAATCGTATTAAGTTTGCTAGGCTTTAATTCACTTAGAGCTTTTATATATATATATATATATATATATATATATATATATATATATATATATATATAAAAGCAATGGGTAATTGTGGCGAACTCGCCTCCACTGGGGCTCGAACTCCGACCACTTGGGCTGCATGCATCTCTCTTAACCACTAGGCAAGAGGTCATTTATATATATATATATATATATATATATATATAAACCTATTTTATTGAAATAAAGTATGAATTATATTTGGTTATATATATAATATTAAGTTTGAATAAAACAATCAATTGCAATCTAAATCCATAATGTCTATTTATAGGTATAGTACTTGAATAAATAAATTGCAAATAAACCTATATCATATATTATGCAATATGTATTACTAAGTAGAAATAAATGAGATTGAATCTATATAGATATACTTATATTAATAGTATATAACCCACTGTAATAAAATTAATTGTATATAAGGCTATATTAAATCTTGGTAGGTCTTGGATCATCTTAGACTTGAGGATAGTAGATGAGTTGCTAGGCCTAGTCAACTGTCCAGAATCACCATCGGAAGGTTAAAGGCATGTACACTTTAATTATTTTGATGCACATATTTTATAGGCTTAATTGCTAATTGCTACCCTCAACTATCACACTTTTTCAAGTTGATACCCTAAACTTTTTTTCGTAACAGATTGATACCCGGATATTATTTTGGACAAAAATGCCCCTACCCCTAACCCCCCTCCTCCGTGCTAGCTTCGCCCCCCCTGCTAGCTCCGGCCGCAGCTCCCCCCCCACCCCCCTGCTCGCTTCAGGCCATCCCCCCCCCCCTCTCGCTCCGGCCGTCCGCCCGCTCCCGCCTCTCCCTAGGGCTCGACAGCGGGAGGAGGGGGGCTGGGAAGGGGGTGCGGAGCGGAAGGCGGGGGGGAGGTCGGCCGGAAGCGAGGAGGGGGGGGGGGAGGTCGGCCGGAAGCGAGGAGGGGGGGGTCGGCCGGAGCTAGCAGGGGGGTGGCCGGAGTGGGGGAGGGGGTGGAGGGAGGGAAGGGATAAGGGCATTTTGGGGTTTTTTAAAATGTTAGGTATTAAGTTGGAAAAAAAAATAGTTGAGGTATCAATCTGTTACGAAAAAAAGTTTAGAGTATCAACTTGAAAAAGTGTGATAGTTGAGGGTAGCAATTAGCAATTAAGCCTATTTTATATTGTAAATAATTTTTTTCATCATTCGTTATTAGTCCTTAATATTCATGTTATGTTTATTGATTATAGTTCTTGATTCATAGAGACTATTACTTGTGTAAGAGAGTTATACTTTATCTAGCTTGTTTGTTCATTCTAATTATATAATTAATATTAGACGTGTTCACTATGCATGCTCTTTTATTTACGTCTATATTGTTTTCCTGCATTACTGTATAGTGAGCATGTTATTTGTGAGATTGGGAGGGGGAAATATGGTGAGTGTGCATGTCATCTACATTCCTGGATCAACCCCTTTCCTTCTTTCCTGAATACTATCAATTATGTGCAACATGCATCGATTGACTTATATTCTAGACCATCCATATGTGGAAAAATTATATTCTAAAACATATTGTAGTCCTGATTTAGTATTCATTTTTGGTAGTTCCCTTGTATTTGTAAAATATTTGCATATTGTTAGTATTGCTAGATTGTATTCCGTTTGACCTGCTATGGCATACAACTTTATAGTATATTTTTCTATTAGTATATGCATGTATATCATGTTTTGTTCCTTTAGAGTTATTATTGTGCTTTGCTCCAATCCTGACTGGATAACCCTTTTTAGCTTAAACGAGACTTACCCTATGCATTGTGGGCCCTACGGTGGAGATTTTGTCTCTTTTGGAGACTGATAGATCAATGGGTTATTAGAAAGATAGTTAGCTCCTTTTAGAACCTTTATTACTTGTTTATTGGGTTTGTCCAACTTCATGCAGTCCCGTTTTAAATGACCCCATTTGTCACAGTATGTCAAGACCTGCACCCACTTTTCGGACGCGAGCTTGTGAGCTAGCCAGCTACGTATCGAGCAGACTCTAGCCCATCTCGAATACGTAATCGCTGTCTAGACTATGATATCACGCCTAATCGTGGCAAGGCAAAACTATATCTCAATCCACAATAGAAATATAAAACATGAATGAATACTATGGGTCGTGGTCTGCAACCCACTAGCATATATGTTCGATTAGACTCCACAAAAGAACAAGAGTCTATAAACTAAACTAACAAGTAGAGTATATCATGATAAGGAACATAAGGCACGAGAGGATAACAAAATGAATATCACTAACAATACCTGAATCATGCAGACGTGATCAACTACCATCATGATCCGCTAACTACTCCGTGCAATCCACTACCTGAAGAGATCATCAGGTCCTCAGGAGACTAGCACGATACATAAAATATGCCTATCTAACAGTTTATAATGCATGAGAAAATAAACAGGAACGAGACAAACTAACAAGTGACTACGGACAAGTGACTACGAACATGGACACGAGAACAACTACGCATAAATGAACTGTTGAAAGTAACAAGTGAACAAGAGATCAATGGATACCAAACCCTCATCCCGAGTGGACTCGTAGGTTTGAACTAATGACTAACCCTCGCCCCGAATGTGGACTCGCAGGTTAGCTCACGACAAACACCCTCGCCCCGAGTGTGGACTCGCAGGTGCAAACGGTCAACCCTTGCCCCGATTGTGGACTCGCAGGTTGAGAAAACGAAACAGAAATTAGCAGTTCAGTTACACGCACTCACTCCATGACACGATACAACTTAGTCAAGGTAGTTGTGAAAACACGGTACAACTCAGTCAAGACACATGTAAGGACAAGTCTTCTATAGTCTATAATGTCAAACTCTGGACCACGACGGCATATAAACGAGACAATAAGTAATATACATGATATGAAGAAAAGCATACCAATCAAATCAATCCAATAAAACTAACTGATGACATATAACTACTAGATAAAGAAATAAACATACAATAAACAGTAGAGGGAGGCAAGGTATACTTGCCTGGTGGTAGCACGAAGAACCAACAATATACCGTCAACTAGTAAGCCATAAGGTCCAAATCTCATAACTATCTTCGAAAGCTGAAATGGACATTACCAACGTTTTCAGAATAGTCAAATTAGCTAGAATTTCATGTCCATAAGTCCACACTACACCAAAACAGTCAATTTGTGACACTTTTTTTTCAATTCGTAATGGTTATTGCCGTTACAATGTTGTCACAGTAATAACCGTGACAATAATTAAATAAGTGTTACTAAAATGAAAATTTCATATTTGTTATTTTGTTTATTTATTGTAACAGAGATAAACGTGACATGGAAGAAAAAAAATGTTACAAAAATTTCAACTTCTCCCTTCTAAATTTCACATCCCTCCTTATTTGGTTGTCTCTGTTACTTTCCCATCCCGATCATTCTCTCCTCAGTCCCCTACCATCCTCACATCCCAGCCATCCCGATCTAGGCCTCCTCCACCACCACCATCGCCGGCGATGGCTGCAAGGAGGACGGCGGCTATGAGAATGAGGGTGAGCCAATGGCAGAAGGAGTGACAGCAACAGCAGCCGCGTCCGCTGCTGCGGCGGCTGATGCTTCTTGGTGAGCGGCGGGGGCGGCCTTAGGCCTGGGCCTTCGTGGAAGGGAAGGAAGGGGCGGTAGCATCACCGCCGACTCCGTTGGCGGTGGATGTGGCCCCTGGGGGTTGGGTTTGGCCGAGGGGTAGATCCGCTCAGCCATTGGTGAGTAGGATGCTTAGAAATTAGGTTAGGGTTTGAGTAAAATCTATTCTCAGATTTAGTTTTCTCTCGTTCCCATCCCGCAACCTACCGTGTCCGACACGTAGAAGAAGAACCGGATCCAGGTCTTCAACAACAAGAAACCCCTCTTTTCCTTCGTCAATCTCGCCAAGGTTCCTCTAAAACCCTAACTCTAGCTTCTTCTTTTTATTCCAAATTTGTTATTTTGGTTTGGGTTTTGAAATTTATCGATCTTATGGGGGTTTTCTTCTGTTATTTGTAGAGGTACGAGCTCTCCGCTCTTGGCATGGGTATGGTCCCCTTCCCCTCATGTTGTTGCCATCTTCTCACAGTAACAGCTTTTCTTTCACTAAAATATCTGCACTTCTATAATTATTGTAAAGCTCTTCTTTTTTTGCATACTCTAAAATTAGATACACTCTAGTTTGCAACAACAAAAGCACGGCCATTATGCTACTTGTGTATATTTCCTAAAGGACAGATTGATTACACATCAAGGATTTTGATAGGAAATTCAACCTGATCATAGAAGTACCCACATATACAAAGTGAAGAAAATAACAGATTGGGGTGTTTTAGGTTTGTGCGAATAAGAGATAAAGGACAAGCCTATAGCGTGACTAAACTTCAGAAGCGACAAAGTATGGCAATTGATAGTCTTTAAATTAATCCAGCTCTGAAATTTTAGAAAAAAGTGCATTAAGAAAGATGGTTTTGGTCTTGACCAAGGAGGGGGAATTCTGGTATTTCTATTGTATTTTCACATTTGTGAGTTTTTAGCCTAGTATTTTGCTGATTATTTCAGATATTTACTCCTTTTACTTAATAATACCATAAATGTTGTCTACTATACTTGTTATGTGGATACTTCAGAGCATGGAAATAGCAGTTTCAACATATAGTATGGTTTGGACATCTACAATGGAGATTGTTCGATGCCATCAAATTAGGAATAACAATAACGTATTGAAAGCTGCTATAGAAGATATGAGACTTGATAATGTAACAGAAAAATGACTTTAATAGATCTGAATGTGGATTCATGTAAGGCACAATAGAAATCTGGAATAAAAGAAAAAGTTGTTTCGTTATAGGCCTTAGGCCTTGGAAAATTTAGTATACTTGTTTGTATTACGAATGTAAGGCATATAAATAAAAGTAAGGCACAACAAGAAATCTGGAATAAAAGAAAATGTGGTTTTGTTATAGGCCTTATGCCTTGGAAAATTTAGTATACTTATTTGTATTACGAGTGTTAATGTCGCTTCGAGGTCAAAATTTGGGATGGAACACACATTTTATAGTAAGTAAGTTCACATCTTAAAAGGCAAAATTACACCCTAGGTAGCACGGACACTCCAAAAATTTGGGCCATGACGTGTCGGACATAGGATACAAACCGTCACTTCAAAGTACAATAGGACACCAAAATAGGTGCCCTATTCTTGGTGTATCATTCGCGGCCGTGCAACATAGCATACACATAAACTTCTTTCACTCTCTGTCACTCCAAAATCTAAAGATATTTAATTTTTCCAGTGGCTTTAGCCGTTAACTTCTACAAAGTTAACTTGTGAATATTCTCAATTTATTTAGTAACATGTATTAATGATTGTGAATGAAAGAAAGTTTTGTTTTGTCAAGGAAAGCAACATACTGGAGTTCTTCGATAAATGCCGATTGCTGTGATTATTCTATATTTGACATCTTTTTGAAGTTTTTGAGAATAGAAGTAGGTCACATTTGGCTTAGAGTTATTCAGAAATCAGTCCTTTATGCATTAAAATATCGACTCAAACTGACTACATTATCAAAGAGGAGACAAGATGTAGTTGTAAATGCAAGATCTTTCAATTATCAGAATCTGGATCAAGTGACTGCAGACTCCATCAGCACAAGGATATTGTGCATTACCTCACCATGTAAGAACAAATCCTTTCTTCTAGATATAATAAATATAGAATGCCTCCTAGTCTTTAATAATCGTGCCTTTGGCATCTTGATTGAGCTTTCATTCTTTTTTCCCATACGTCTATAACGGGTCTTTCTCCAAATTTACATTTTGCACCATAATCAATCATTCTAGGAATATCGGCATTCAGTCAAGTTCCCATGTTGCTTTTATTACTTTAACTGACAACTAGCATCTTTATGATTTTGTTGGACTTTTTGTATGCTTGTCTTGGACAAAAGTGCTAGTTCACTTTTTCCCCTGCGCATGGCTCTCAAAATCCTTGTACTAGTTACTAGACACCCAGTTAATTGGTTTTAACATGCACAATTCTTCGTTATTGACTTGGCAATTTAAGTTTGATTTGGTGTTTGAATAATGAAATGTATTCTTTCTTCAAGTTTATTCGAATCCTACAAAGCTTATAACTTTTTAAAAATGAATTGTAATTGCAGAACGAGAAGAGAGCAGCATCTCTAAAAGCTCAACTTGCATTTGTCACACCCTTGTTGGAAGATCTCAGAGCGGAAAAAGAGGAACGAGTCAAACAGTTTACTGATATTGCATCACAAATAGAAAAGATTAAAGCAGATATTAAGGGGTACAATCATCAAAATGAATCAATGACTAGTTCTTTAACTATCGATGAGAGAGAGCGATAGGAAAGGGAACAAAACATAGAAAAGTGAGGAAAAGAATGATATGCTTTTCCTTTTTTTCCCTCATTACCTTCAGGTAGTGAAAATTCCTGGTGCTAAGTTTCTCACTATAAAGTTATAAAGAATTGTGACTTCTTATGCGATATACTAGAACAGGATTTCTACTCTCTCCAGTAAATTCTAGTTTTGTTATATCTTGCATAGTTGAAGATATTAAGTAATGTACAATGTTGATGTAATCGATCCAGTCACACATGACCATTTCGTGTGCCAGGATTCTATCGGAAGAATCTACTGTCTGCCTTTAAAGAGAGCAAACGAGATCATAGGCTCTACAACTGAAGAATTGGTGATAAAAGCCAAGCAGGGCCCTGCTGCTTAATCTTGTAAGTCAAGGCTTCTGTATGTTTGGGAACTAAAAGGATGGAATTTTTTGATGTTATTCTGGATTTCAGGTAAATTAGCTTGGAGCGCGTCAAGCACAAATAGTGACAGCCTCTTCAACTTTCTTTGGTTGGTTATTGCAATGTAAAAGTTATAAAATTGGATCCCTACATTTTTTTGGTTCTTTTAGTACAGATTTTTTTTGGGGGTTCGGTTAGCAAACAAATGTTTCTTATGTGGAATGTTATGAGTTGTTTCTTCCTAAAGGATCAAGGAAGAATTTTTGGCTCAAAACAAAGTTTTCTCATTCTTAAAAAGTTTTGCTCTAGATGAGAATAGTATGCGGATATATTCTTCAACTCCTATGCACTTATAGAGTTGCTGGACACATGGATCCATAAAATATCAATGTTTCTAACTAGTATGGCATTTTTTAGAGAACTGTGGGATGGGTACTGCTTGAGTTAGATAATGTTACAACATTTTGAGCAAGCACTATGGATATACTCTAATGAATTTTTTTTGAGATTCAAATTTTTTTTGGTCTTCATGTCAGGGTTGCATTTTATATTATTTTGTTTTGTTTTTCATTGTTACTTTCAGGAGTACTTCAGGTTGTAAAATTCTATTAAGCAACTGTTTTTCATTGCATACTCATATTTTTGCTTAACTGAATTTGTAAATCGAAATTGGGAGTTCTTATGAAATCTCAATCTCTTGGAATGGTACTTAGGAAAATTCTCATGTTCTCTCTTTCTTGTTGTATGTGTGGAAACTTACTACTAGTGTCTTTAGTTATTGACCTCCTTCTATAATCCGAAGAATATCAAACACTGAAACTTATATTGCTGTATAACATGACCAGTACGTAGCCCGTTTAAGTGTAATATTTTAATATTTTTTCTCTAATTTTGATTTGGTTTCTCTTCTGAACTTCTTGGGTTTCGTTTTGCAGAAGCAACACCAAAGACCATAATGAGACTCATGAATATAAAAGGTCTCACCCTTTATCATTTGAAGCGCCATCTTCAGGTCTGTTTTTCTACCAACAACGTATTGTTCTTCTTTTAAGCATGATTTAATAACTTCTAGGTAACTTGTAAGTTACTTTTCAGTCTCCGAAAAATAGGAAGATAAAGGGTTTTTGAAGTAACGGTTCCAGCAGTGCACAGTTGTGATTGTGCATGGTGGAAGTATGACATGTCTCAGCTTACATATCAATAACAGAAATTTTGAGTTTACGAGCACAAAAACCGAACACTTTCAAACAAAAATTCTTTAGGTTGCAGTACTATCTCAAACTCTTACAAAAAATCTGTTAGATGTACAGCTTCAAGTCCCAGCTTACTATCAATAAAGAAGAACAAAAAGTTTATGAACACAAATTACACTTTTCTAAAACAAAATATTATTAGTTTGCACAGCTTTAGATTTCAAAGCCTACAAAATATCTGTTACTTGTAATCTTTCAAGATCCATTACTGAGTATGTTGTTTTCGGTTTAAAGCTAACCAAATAGTGCTCTTATTAAATTCCTAGTTGCTCACTTTTCAGAAATACAGATTGGGGAAGCAATCATGCAAGGAGATCCTTGACGACTCTAATGATGGTATCTCTCTCTCTCAATCACAAATACATAAAGACATTTGGTAGGTCAGTTAAATGTTACTGTGATGACACTTCCGCATGGTATGTATTTGTGCGTATTCCATGTGTGCGTGTACTCATGTATCGGCAGATATATATGTTTCTAAAGAGTGATTCAACCAAAAAGAGTCATTACTTTGTTCTTAATACCAATGCCAACTTGACTTCAAAGTTTAAAGGACTGGTATATTCTTACGTAATCATCTTTCAGTTTATTGAAACACATTTTGATGCGAAGAAGAATAGTTGGGCTCTAGGGAGGAGGAGGAGTACGAAAACTTATGGATGACCGGGAAAAAAACTTACCAGAACGTGCGTAAGCGGGACGTCTCATGGCACTAGGACGCCATTTTATTTGTACACAAGATGCCTTGAGAGGTAATGATAGTAGTATATGCATAATGGATATCAGCATGTTAGGTATACTTTTATGCGGTAGTTCTCTGGAAAGCTCATACCTAGAGTTGTGGACTTAGTTAGTGGTGAGGAGAGAACAACTTAGCTGACATTCTAGACACTCAAATCTATTATGCTGTGTATTAGTAGTGAAGCAGTATTGGCTGCAACTAGTTTGGAACAGATTGGAACTGCATTTCTACATGAGCATAATAGCATTCGGTGTCTTTCAATGCCATCGTGATACAGTAAGTAGTTGTCGATTGGTTGTCCTATATGACTTTTTCCATTTTCGAGTTCATAGTAGATTTCTATATAAACATTCTGCCATTAAGTGATTGTTCCCTTCCAAAACTCATACCGGGTGATGTGGGGTGCAGACATAGCCTTATTATTGCTATTCTTCTTCTCTCCTGATCTTCCTCTAATATCCCCCGGTTTCATGCCAAGGCATTGCTGCTTCAGACAAAGTGGAAAGTCAGAGCAAAGAACCATCTCCACCACCCTCAACATCAGCACTAGCCCAAGATTTGACAGAGTATTTCTATCTCTCAACTTTTCTTCTTGTAATCCTATTTCTTCTTTCTCACGTTTCAGTTACTGTGCAGCGGATGTAACGAGGCAAAGAGAGTTCAAATGGAACTCCAGAGAAGACTACATGAACACTTGGAGGTAAGTACTTACTCTATTCAGAGGATTCTCTTGCATGTTGTTAACATGGATTTTAACTGTTATCGTGTATTTTGGTTGGAAATTATTGGAATTTCATCTTTCGAAGTTCAAAGTCGCAAAAGTCAGAATCCAAACTAATGTGCAACTGGTAGTTATTTTGTATAATACTAGGATGCATAGACACGGACACGGATTTGGATACGGACATGAATGACATTTGAAAATTTTGGGATGCGGGTATGGCATGTATATGGTTATATATACACATGAAAATCATAATTCTATACATAACTTATATATTACATATTAATAATGATATTATAAATGATTCTAGAAAGCATACTCTGGGTAGTAAGTAGGTTCCAAAATGTTTCTAGAAAGCATACTCTGGGTAGTAAGTAGATTTCTATATAAACATTCTTAGTGTTGATTAGCATTTGTCATATAAAATAATTCGGTTGAGACATGTCTTTTGGGTCTTATCTGTTTTTTTTTTCATGTTTCAAATTGAGGTAGGTTCCTTTCTAACTAGTAGTCAGAGAACTGAAACAGAGAGAGGATGAGAATATTTTTGGATCTCGTTTTCTAATTTCAGTTCCTCCAACTATAAAAGCTGGAATATTGAGAACGATGAAATTTGTTATATTTACTGAACCATAACATTATCTCTTTCTTATTCCTTTTCTTCTGTACATATAAGAGTAATACATGAGAGAGAGAGAGAGCGATACGAAAGGGAACAAAACATAGAAAAGTGAGGAAAAGAATGATATGCTTTTCCTTTTTTTTCCCTCATTACCTTCAGGTAGTGAAAATTCCCGGTGCTAAGTTTCTCACTATAAAGTTACAAAGAATTGTGACTTCTTGTGCGATATACTAGAACAGGATTTCTACTCTCTCCAGTAAATTCTAGTTTTGTTATATCTTGCATAGTTGAAGATATTAAGTAATGTACAATGTTGATGTAATCTATCCAGTCACACATGACCATTTCGTGTGCCAGGATTCTATCGGAAGAATCTACTGTCTGCCTTTAAGGAGAGCAAACGAGATCATAGGATCTACAACTGAAGAATTGGTGATAAAAGCCAAGCAGGGCCCTGCTGCTTAATCTTGTAAGTCAAGGCTTCTGTATGTTTGGGAACTAAAAGGACAGAATTTTTTGATGTTATTCTGGATTTCAGGTAAATTAGCTTGGAGTGCGTCAAGCACAAATAGTGACAGCCTCTTCAACTTTCTTTGGTTGGTTATTGCAATGTAAAAGTTATAAAATTAGATCCCTACATTTTTTTGGTTCTTTTAGTACAGATTTTTTTTGGGGGTTCGGTTAGCAAACAAATGTTTCTTATGTGGAATGTTATGAGTTGTTTCTTCCTAAAGGATCAAGGAAGAATTTTTGGCTCAAAACAAAGTTTTCTCATTCTCAAAAAGTTTTGCTCCAGATGAGAATAGTATGCGGATATATTCTTCAACTCCTATGCACTTATAGATTGCTGGACACATGGATCTATAAAATATCAATGTTTCTAACAAGTATGGCATTTTTTAGAGAACTGTGGGATGGGTACTGCTTGAGTTAGATAATGCTACAACATTTTGAGCAAGCACTATGGATATACTCTAATGAATTTTTTTTGAGATTCAGATTTTTTTGGTCTTCATGTCAGGGTTGTATTTTATATTATTTTGTTTTGTTTTTCATTGTTACTTTCAGGAGTACTTCGGGTTATAAAATTCTATTAAGCAACTGTTTTTTCCTTAAACTTCTTTTACTAGTTTGTATGCTTTTATTTGATACTTCTTTTACTCTTATATGCAGGAATATGTACAGTTTTAGCATGGATGCAAGCACTTTCATTCTTCCTCAAGAGAGCCTCGTCTTGATTATCCAAAAACACAAGTTTGAAATGTTTTGTGGTTTGCTTCATGCACTAGAGCCTTGTTTTGTTATTGAAACCAACAATGGAATGTTTCCTTATTAAAATATTAATGTATGGATGCTATCGAACATCATGTGGTTTAGTTGCTTATTAATCAAATATTATGTGGTATAATTACTAATTTGAATGGTTGAATTTTTATTCGAAATTATGTGGTTTTGTTTCTAGTTTGGAATGGTTGAATTGTTATTGCAAATTATGTGGTTTAGTTACTTGCTCGGAATTGTTATTGAAAATTTCGTGGTTTACTTATTGGTTTGGAATGGTTGAATTATTATGAAAGTGAAATATTATGAAATTGGATATGTGTTGTTTATTGTTTAGTTACCAGTTGAATGTAGTTTTTTTTTAAATTTAAATAGTCCAATTATAATGGTTATAACTGTGACAATTAGTGGAGAATAGTAACGCAAAAAATTAATGTAGTCACAGTAAAAATTGTGACAAAACAAACATTTGTCACGGTTATAACCGTTACCAAAACAAATATTTGTCACGGTTATAACCGTGACCAAAACAAATATTTGTCTCGGTTATAACCGTTACCAAAACAAATATTTGTCACGGTTATTACCGTGACTAAATATTAACCACACCTTACTAGTAACGTTATTACCGTGACAAAAAATAATTGTCACGGTAATAACCGTAGGTAATCGCCTATTATGGTGTAGTACCAATTTTGGACACAGGGGCCAAAACGGTAATTTTAGATCAAAATGATATCCGTCGTTGGACCCGCTTTGAATCGAAAAGCGTGCCAACATCTACGGTCTCTAAAGTCGTCAAACTATATGTCTACGGCTTCTGTGTTTCGACACGAACCCAACCGTATGTCCAAAGTTGGATTCCGGTAGGGCGTGCACAATTTTGCCCGTTGGGTCGGATCGCAAGCCTGCCAAAGTAGCGATCCGGTCGACCTTCTCAGAATCGGACCAAACTTGGTATACAGGACCAAAAAAATGACACGATCTTATTGGCATAAGTTTTGTCTCGAGATGACAAACGTGCACAAAGTAATTGACTAATTTACAAAGAGGTCGATACGGGGTATCTTGACAGATACGCATCGATTTCGTCGCGCACACGCAGCGAAATCGAGTTCCGTCGAATCCCACATGCATCCGTACGCGTCTTTCGATGCTTACGGGTTGCGACCACTTCGCCCGGTTTGTCGGGGCGCATGCCGTATCGGTGATTTTTCATAAAAGTTATAAGGTTTTGAAGACAGTTTTTAGTCAACTTGGAAAGCCGATTTCTCGGCGCTCAGTCGATGATTTTACTTCTGCGAAAAGATTTGTGAAGGCCTATAGGTTGCCTAGGACTGTCTCTAAGTATAATTTTTAAAAACCTAATATTCTGTTCATAAGCTGTCTTCCAAAATGGGGTTTCGAAATAGGTGATCTGTTCTATGAATCGTTGTTTTTCGTGATTTTCCAAGAGATTTCCTGGACAACATATTCCAGTAGAATTTAATCTACTTGAAGGGGTTTGATCTTGGTTATGTTGACTATCCAATGAAACAACTGGATTGACAAATAGAGGAGCGAGGTCAGATAAATGTTACCGGAAATATGGCATTCGCAGCATTGTTGTTGCTACTGCCGCGCGCGTTTTCGGCCATCTCCAGCGAACGGCGGTGGCTCTACTGCAGCGCAGGGATAGGGAAAGGGCGCATGATTCCGGGGGTTAGGGTTTTGATTAGGGTTTTGGTTTTTTTTTTCCCCTCCTTTTCTTCTTTCTCGGGTTGATATATAGGTTCGATTGCTTTATTCCGAGCTTGGGGAGGGGTTGGGTTTAGTATGGGCTTTTGGGGATGGGGGGGTATTCTGCTGGGCTTGGTTTGGACTATGAAAGTTTTTAGTCTTTTGGTTTTATTTATCTATTTATATATTTTTTTCTTCTTTCTCTTTTTCTTTTCTAACTATATATATATATATATATATATATATATATATATATATATATATATATATATATATATATATATATATATAAACAAATATATATATATATATATATATATATATATATATATATATATATATATATATATATATATATATATATATATATATATATTTTGTTTATATATATATATATATATATATATATATATATATATATATATATATATATATAAACAATATATATATATATATATATATATATATATATATATATATATATATATATATATTTTTGTTTATATATATATATATATATATATATATATATATATATATATATATATATATATATATATATACATACATACATACATACATACATACATACATACAAACATACATACATATATACATTCATACATACATACATACATATACATATATTTTATATATAAAAACTCCAAAATCTAAATAAAATCTAAATGTTATCCTTATCTAGTGTAGAATCTATTATGGACACCTAGACATATATATGTAAAATTATTTGACAATGAATTAAAATAACCAATAATAGTAGCTAATTTTATTTAATAACAACATTACTAATAATAATACTCCTAATAACAATAAAATAAATCAATAGTGGTTTTTGGTGAACCTATCATACACACCCCCTTACTTGGTTACAGAAAAGTCGTACCAATATTCTAAACGCCATTTGATATTAATAATATCTATAGTATACATGTAACAAATATTTAGAAAGTATTTGTCCGTCCTAGAAATAAATACAAAATATTTGTTCACACATAAAATATGGCTACATGCGTCCTTGGCTGCACTAATTGCCTAAATGGCTTGGGTGGGGTTCGGATCGAGTCCGAGCTAAATTGGTACAACTAGATTTCCTAAAAATCAAAATATTAATAAATAACTAATTAAATTATTTCTAGGAGTAAAGTCATAACTTAGCCTGGTTTTCCTAGTTAGGACACCGCTATGGCTCGACCTTCCCTACCATGACTAAAACACTAGTCAAGGCACACCATTGCACTATCCGTGCCACGATTTCTAGTCACCTTGTACTCCAAATCTCAACTATGACAAAGGCCATCTATCATAATAATTAACTAATTAATTATTTACATAATTCTAAAATTACCATTTAAATCAAATAAATAATAAAAAAATATTTCAAAATTTGCTGAAAGAGGAGTTACAAATCTACCTACCTTAAAAATAATTTCGTCCTCGAAATTTCTAATTCATAACTATTCCTTAAAATTCAAAAAGAAAGTCTACTTTTATCTTAATCCCCTTAAATTTTAATTCCTCAAAAAGAGTTTATATCCTTCTCCTAGCCATTTTGTAACTACGAAACCTCGAGAACTTCTACCCACCTTTAGTCACACTACTCCCTCAAAGGTATGTCACTAAAACTTTATAACCTTCCATCTAGTTGCTAGAATCATTACCCATAGATATCTAAGTCATATGGCATCTATAATCCCTCCATATCTATCAAATAACCACAAATTAAATAATCAAGCAATATTATACTATAACTTAAGAATTTTTGATAAATTTAGATAGCGCGATCGTTCGTCACCCAAAAATAAGAAGAGACGAAAATCAATGGTTCGGAAGGCAAGGAAGAATAATCGAGAGCGAATACAAAGTTTCAAGGACGTTAGAAAAATTTCTAAAAAAATTTGTAAAGCAATTTGGATTGAGATTCCTAAGAGTTTAGTCAAATTCGTAGGCTCGTATCAGTACAGTTACGTAACCGATACAATATGATCTGACCTGCATGGGCCACCAAAATAACTTGTCACGACCAGCACCCACTTTTCGTACGCGAGCTCGTGAGCAAGCCAACTACGTATCGAGCGGACTCCAGCACATCTCGAATACGTAATCGCTGTCTAGACTATGGTATCACGCCTAATCATGGCAAGGTAAAACTATATCTCAATCCACAATAGAAATATAAAACATGAATGAACACTATGGGTCGTGCTCTGCAGCCCACTAGCATATATGTCTGATTAGACTCCACAAATGAACAATAGTTTATAAACTAAACTAACAAGTAGAGTATATCATGATAAGGAACAGAAGGCACGGGAGGATAACAAAATGAATATCACTAACAATACCTGAATCATACAGACGTGATCAACTACCATCATGATCCGCTAACTACTCCGTACAATCTACTACCTGAAGAGATCATCAGGTCCTCAGGGGACTAGAAAGATACATAAAATATGCCTATCTAACAGTTTATCATGCATGAGAAAATAAACAGAAACGAGACAAAAACTGACAAGTGACTACGAACATGGACACGAGAACAACTATGCATAAATGAACTACTGGAAGTAACAAGTGAACAAGAGATCAACAGATACCAAACCCTCGCCCCGAGTGAACTCGCAGGTTTGAACTAATGACTAACCCTCGCCCCAAATGTGGACTCGCAGGTTAGCTCACGGCAAACACCCTCGCCCCGAGTGTGGACTCGCAGGTGCAAACAGATCAAGACAAACACCATCGCGTCGAGTGTGGACTCGCAGGTGCAAACGGTCAACCCTCACCCCGATTGTGGACTCGCAGTTTGAGAAAACGAAACAGAAATTAGCAGTTTAGTTACACGCACTCACTCCACGACGATACGACTTAGTCATGGTAGTTGTGACAACCCAGTATAACTCAGTCAAGACACATGTAAGGACAAGTCTCGTATAGTCTATAATGTCAAACTCTGGACCACGATGACATATAAACGAGACAATAAGTAATATACATGATATGAAGAAAAGCATACCAATTAAATCAATCCAATAAAACTAACTAATGACATATAACTACTAGGTAAAGAAATAAGCATGCAATAAACTGTAGAGGGAGGCAAGGTATACTTGCCTGGTGGTAGCACGAAGAACCAACAATATACCGTCAACTGGTAAGCCATAAGGTCAAAATCTCACAACTATCTTCGAAAGCTGAAATAGACATTATCAACATTTTCAGAATGGTCGAATTAGCTAGAATTGTCTATCCATAAGTCCAATTCTGGAAACAGGGGCAAAATAGTAATTTTGGATCAAAATGATGTCCGTCGTTGGACCCATTTTGCACCAAAAAGCGTACCAACATCTACGTTCTCTAAAATTGTCAAAATATATGTCTATGGGTTCTATTTTTTTAATACAAACCCAACCGTATGTCAAAAGTTGGATTCAGATGAGCCGTGCACAATTTTGCCAGTTGGGTCGGATTGCGGGCCCGCCAAAATAGCGATCCGGTCGACCTTCTCAGAATTGGGCCAAACTTGGCATACAGGACCCAAAAAACGACACGGTTCTGTTGGCGTAAGTTTCATCTAGAGATGACAAACGTGCACAAAGTAATTGACTAATTTACAAAAAAGGTCGATATAGGGTATCTCGACGGATACGCATCGATTTCGTCGCGCATATGCATCAAAATCGAGTTTCGTCGAATCCACACGTCTGCAACATCCGTACGTATCTTTCGATGCTTACGAGTTACGACCACATCGCCCGGTTTGTCGGAGCGCATGCCGTATCGGTGATTTTTCATAAAAGTTATAAGGTTTTGAAGACAGTTTTTAGTCAACTTGGGAAGCCGATTTCTCGGTGCTCAGTCGATAATTTTGACTTCTGCAAAAAGATTTGTGAAGGCCTATAGGTTGCCTAGGACTGTATCTAAGTATAGTTTTTAAAAACCTAATATCCTGTTCATAAGCTATCTTCCAAAATGGGGTTTCGAAATAGGTAATCTGTTCTATGAATCGTTGTTTTTCGTGATTTTCCAAGAGATTTCCTGGACAACATATTCCAGTAGAATTTAATCTACTTGAAGGGGTTTGATCTTGGTTATGTTGACTATCCAATGAAACAACTGGATCGACAAATAGAGGAGCGAGGTCAGATAAATGTTACCAGGAATATGGCATTCGTAGCATTTTTGCTGCTACTGCCGTGCGCGTTTTCGGCCATCTCCAGCGAACGACGGTGGCTCCACTGTAGCGCAGGGGTACGAAAAGGGCACACGATTCTGGGGGTTAGGGTTTTGATTAGGGTTCTGGTTTTTTTTCCTCATTTTCTTCTTTTTCGGGTTGATATATAGGTTCGATTGTTTTATTTCGAGCTTGGGGAGGGGTCGGGTTTAGTATGGGATTTGGGGGGGGGGAGGGGGGGTATTCTGCTGGGCTTAGTTTGGACTGTGAAAGTTTTTAGTCTTTTGGTTTTATTTATCTATTTATATTTTTTTTTCTTCTTTCTCTTTTTCTTTTCTAACTATATATATATTTTTTTCTAACTATATATATATATATATATATACATATTTTATATATAAAAACTCCAAAATCTAAATAAAATCTAAATGTTATCCTTATATAGTGTAGAATCTATTATGGACACCTGGACATATATATGTAAAATTATTTGACAATGAATTAAAATAACCAATAATAGTAACTAATTTTATTTAATAACAACAACAACATTACTAATAATAATACTCCTAATAACAATAAAATAAATCAATAGTGGTTTTTGGTGAACCTATCATACACACCCCCTTACATGGTTCCAGAAAAGTCGTACCAATATTCTAAACGCCATTTTATATTAATAATATCTATAGTATACATATAACAAATATTTAGAAAGTATTTGTCCGTCCTAGAAATAAATACAAAATATTTGTTCACACATAAAATATGGCTACATGGGTCCTTGGCTGCACTAATTGCCTAAATGGCTTGGGTAGGGTTCGGATCGAGTCCGGGCTAAATTGGTATAACTAGATTTCCTAAAAATCAAAATATTAATAAATAACTAATTAAATTATTTCTAGGAGTAAAGTTTCAACTTAGCCTAGTTTAATTAGTTAGGACACCGTAATGGCTCGACCTTCCCTACCATGACTAAAACACTAGTCAAGGCACGCCATTGCACTATCCGTGCTACGATTTCTAGTCACATTGTACTCCAAATCTCAACTATGACAAAGGCCATCTATCGTAATAATTAACTAATTAATTATTTATAAAATTCTAAAAATCACCATTTAAATCAAATAAATAATAAAAAAGTATTTCAAAATTTGCGGGAAGAGGAGTTACAAATCTACCCACCTTAAAAATAATTTTGTCCTCGAAATTTCTAATTCATAACTATTCCTTAAAATTCAAAAAAAAAGTCTACTTTTATCTTAATCCCCTTAAATTTTAATTTCTCAAAAATAGTTTATATCCTTCTCATAGCCATTTTGTAACTACGAAACCTCGAGGACTTCTACCCATCTTTGGTCACACTACTCCCTCAAAGGTATGTCACTAAAACGTTATAACCTTCCATCTAGTTGCTAGAATCATTATCCATAGATATCTAAGTCATATTGTCACCCCACTTTCCTGAATAGGGCTAATATAGTCATTTATATTTATTATTATTATTATTATTATTTAAATATTTATTTAAGTTATTAATATTAGTGTAATTATTTTGTGGTTAAATAATTAATTTTTAAAGATAAGTATTTGTGTACCATTGAGTTTTTACTTATAAAAACTTTTAATATATTAAATAAATATGGATATGGAATATTTAGTTTATTTTCGAAAGTTTTATATATTGTTTGGTATTTATTTCATTTTATGGGGTATATGTATATATATATATATATATATATATATATATATATATATATATATATATATATATATATATATATATATATATATATGGATATGTATAATATTTATATATAACGAAAAAGAAAAAGATTTTAATAAGAAATATTTATTAGTGGGAAAGTGCTAAAGGATTTATTATATAATTATATAATATGTGTATGTGTGCATGTATGTATGTATGTATGTATGTATGTATGTATGTATGTATGTATGTATGATGTATGTATGTATGTATGTATGTATGTATATATATATATATATATATATATATATATATATATATATATATATATATATATATATATATATATATATATATATATATATATAAAAATATATATATATATATATATATATATATATATATATATATATATATATATATATATATATATATATATATATATATATATATATAAATATATATATATATATATATATATATATAAAGTATTAAAAAAGTATTAAAGAAAGAAAGAAAGGAATAAAGAAAGAAAGAAAGAATAAAAAAACTCACACACCCACGCACACAACCAACACCAAACTCGACCCCATCAGCAGCAAAGGGCCGAGCCTTTGCAAAACCGAGCACCCCTTCTTTAAAATCGGACCGAACCGAGCCCTCCCTTCCTCCTTTATATATATTTCGAGAGAGAGAGAGAGAGAGAGAGAGAGAGAGAAAAAGAGTTTTTTTTTATCAAAACCTTAGCTGCACGACCCCCCCTACCTCGCCGTCGACCCTGGGCGACCACCACGACCGTCGGAGCTGCTGTCGGTGGCCGAAACACGTGCATGCACACGCATGTTTGACAGCAGCAACGAGCACCGCGGAGCCGACTTCGGAGCGACGTTTTGCCGCGCTCGCTCGATCAATTTCCGAGTCATTTCTTCCGGTATGATCCTAACCTATACACCTTTAATTCTCTTCAAATAGTTCGTACCGATTCACATCATGTGCCACGAAAAATGACTTCCAAAATTGAGAAAAACTTGATTTATTGGACGTTAGAAACTGTCCCGAAACCCCAACTTTGTGGCCGATTTGCGACCAACGTGTTGCTAGTTTTCAAGATCGGTCTGAAGAGACTTATAGACAAAATATAGGAGATCAAAACCCTTCTTATAGATCTAAATTTCATACATTATACAGAAAGTTATTGGTTTGTAAAAATTGAGAAAAAACTGGTTTTCAAAACTGAATTTTTAGAAAAATTGTCCCGATACGCCGTCCGTCCGTCAATCCGGGCGACATGGTCGTGAACTGAAAGTATCGAAAGGTGCGTATCGACTTCCTAGATGTGTGGGCTTTGACGGAATTCAAATTTGTCGCGTGTGCGCGACGAATTTGATGCGTATCCGTCAAAATTTACCGTATCGGCCTTTTTGCAAATTTGTCAATTACTTCGTGCACATTCGTCATATCGAGACGAAACTTGCGCCAACAGGACCGTATCATTTTTTGGGTCCTGTATGCCAAGTTTGGTCCAAATCTGAGAAGGTCGACCGGAACGCTATTTTGGCGGGCCCTCGACCCGATCCAACGGACGAATTTGTGCAGGGTCCACCGGATTCCAACTTTGGACATATGGTTGGGTTCATCTCGTCAAATTGAACCTGTAGACATGTAATTTGATGACTTTAAAGACTGTAGGTTTTGGCACATTTTTCGGTGCAAAGTGGGTCCAACGGCGGACACCATTTTGATCCGAAATTACCGTTTTGCCCCTGTGTCCAGAATTGGACTTATGGGTAGGCTATTCTAGCTATTTTGACCATTCTGAGAACTCCGATAATGTCTATTTTAGTATTAGGAGATTGTTGTACGAGTTAACCGTTCGTGGCTCTTTGAGTGGTTTGTAGTTCGATTTTCTCGGCTCAGGATCTCAGGCAAGTACATTCTCTGATAGTTTTCATTGCTTTGATATCTACTATATCCGATTCAGTTGTAGGATATACTTGATTCTCGATACGATGATACACGGACTAGTATACGTGAATCTCGTCATGAGATGTCATTCCAGGTTTACCTGGTATATGAGTATATTGTTCGATATTGTTTCCTGTACTTGTATAGACACCGATTTGGGAGTGGGCTGGTCCCCTGCTCTTCAAATCCTGTGTCATGACCTGTCATGACCAGTCATGTCTGGATTCATTATACTACTCGGGGATGGAGAGTTATTAGAGGTTATGTGATCATTACCCCTACTTATTTATTACTTGTGCATAGCTCCACCCTCAACACACGTAGGGTGTAGCCTGACCATATACTACTTGTGCATAGCTTTCTATTTTGGTCGGCCTGATCCTTACACTATTATACTACCTGTGCATAGCCGGTCAATGGAACAACCTTATCTTGACCCAAGCCAATCACATAACGCTCTAATATCTCATGGCACTTTCTTTTTTTATGTATACATCATACATCAGATTACTTTCCATTGTTTATATTCCAGTTTTATCTTATATCTCACACATGACATGATATCCAGTTCTCTTGTACTGTTTTACTTTCAGTCTTGATATTTCATCTTATATTTTATTATAATTGTCTCTTATAGTATTTGTTAATTTACATGGAACTGCTGTTAGCCTTTGTACTTGCTCATATCCTGATAGGATAACCCCTGTTATTTATCAGAGGATTTAGATACAAATTGTCCGGCCTACTACAGGTTTGTCATAGATGGAGCCTACGACCAGGACCAACCTGTGGACCCGGTGCTCGTAGAGGACGTACCGCCAGTAGTGACCTAGTTTACCTAGATTTTGTCTGGATTACATTCCAGTTTGATACTTTGAGACTTGTAGTATTTATTTGGAATATTATTTTATGTCTTGGATTCTGAACTTGTGATTGAGGCTCGGTACTATTTCAGATTATTTACTTCATCTTTATCTTTATCTTTATCATCGTGCTTATCTTCCTTAGATTATGTGATTGAGTTGTGATTATATTCCTCCGTGCGGAGATGAAAGGTTATATTATTGTGTCTTAGATTCTATATATTCTAGATGACCTTTACAACGTTCGACCGTCGATACTGCGGCATAGGCTGGACGTACCCACATACTCGTGCCCCTAAACAGGGTGCGGGTCGTGACACATTTTTATGGTGGCCCATGTAGGTCAGAGTCGCAACTAGTACGATTTCGTAATGGTACTCGACTTAGAGTACTAATTACGAGCCTGCTATTAGGATGTAGGTTCTAGGTTATGATAGGAGTTACTCAATCACATATTAGAAAATTCCTATCTTTTGATTACCATGACAAACTCTTCTTGTATTTCGAAATAAATTGTCCTTCCTTGATGATATCCTATCAGGTGACATATTGATCTCTTTGCTTAGGACTTTTGAGATATTCCTGGGACGACCCTTGAGAATCTAGGTTGAACGTCAATTTAAATCCTTTCCTCTTGTTTCTGTTCACCCTTGCTCCTTGTTATTGAATTTGATTTTGATGGATCATCGTTGATTTTAATTTTCATATCGAGATGAATTTTATGGCCTGAGTTACGGTATCTTCTGATAACATATGTTGATGGGAATAACCGGGAAGGTAAAACGTCTACTTCGTTATGAAATCCAGAGTTTATCGCAGCGATATTAACCGGCGTGGCAAAAATGTAGGGACCTGACTTCGGATGTACATATCTTGGTTATGAGATTTGGGATTTCTCGCAGCTATACTAGTCGGCGTGGCGAAGATTCCAGACGATATGATTATAGAGGTGCATACCTAGTTATGGAATCTACCGTTTATCGCAGCCTTGCTTACTGGCGTGGCGAAGATTCTGAGTATCATGATTTAGGACAGACGTGTATAATTATCAGATTGTATCTTGAGAAGGGTCCTAACATATCATCTCTATCATTTTACTTATGTTATTATAGATTCTATTCCATCATCAATTAGCTTAGGAGTAGGGATAGTTTCAGTTATTTAGTCCAGGTCCTTGTAGAGTCTCATTTCATTATAGGTTCTTCGTAGTGTAATGACTTGGTGATTTGCAATTGGTCTGTATCCTTAAGTAATTGTGTTGATAGTTTAGAGCATGGTTAGGAAGTAATGTATATGATTTTGATAATTAAATATATATGAGAACCTTAGAGTGATTAATGAGTGTTAAGGTAGGAGTTGCACCAGGTGCCAGAATAGGAGGAGTACCCAAGTAGCAATAGCTAGAGTATTTCAAGTGTTATAGAGGTTTAGGCACCAACATTTTAAGTGACTAGTTAGAGAAGGGACATGAGTAACCTAGTATAGAAGTATCATCCAGGTATCATATAGATTAGTTAGTGCCTTATGTAGACGGCGTCAAGACTTGGGTAGACACCCTAGAGAGAGTCCTAGATAGACGAATGTTCTTCCGTAACTTTGATTTCTGGAATGTCAGAGATGTCAATCTCTGGAAACTTCCTTCATGAGTTTGTAGTAGACAAGATTATCTTCATTTTGATATATCATGTCCCACTCAAACCCGTTCTCTTGTACTATCTTTGTATCGCACAACTTTCGGATCAATTTAGGCCAATGACCATTCCACTTTTAATTATGATTATCATGTGCACATTGCCATGACCTTTAATTTAGGAGCACAAGACTAGTTGTTTTCTCAAAACCAACTTCATATGCATGATCTAGACAAGACACCTTACGCCCATGACCTTCGTGTCCCACTCAGGCACACCATCTTGTGCTTTATTTTATCATACGACTTTCCGGACACAAGACCCAATCTTGATTCACCCTACGAAGTCACTTTTATTTTTGACTCGAATTGGGGGCACCATTTTGACCCAAACTTGTTGACCCAAAATATGGACACGACCCATATTAAGCCTACTACCCACATGACACTTGTGTCCCATTCAACTGAGCCCCGCATGCTACTTATTTACCCGCATTCATTTAAGGAAGTCAATAGAAGGTAGTATCCCATATGTATAGTATAGTATCCAGGATAGAGTGTGCCAGTAAGTTGAGATCTTCACGGATCACAAGAGCTTGAAGTACGTGTTCACCAAGAAGGAATTAAAAATGAGACAGAGGAGGTGGCTTGAACTGATGAAGGACTTCGATATCTAGTTACAATACCATCCAGGAAAGGTCGACGTAGTTGCAGATGCCTTGAGCAGGTATCCAGTCGCTATGTATTTGGCGGCAGATCGTCACCTGTTGGCTAATCTGGAAAGTTTGGGTATCGAGGTGATCATTCTGAGTATGTAGATTCAGATGTGAGATTTACAGATTCAGTCTACGTTGATAGACAGAGTCAGATCAGCACAGTTTGATGACGTGGCCCTGAGGAGCATCAGGGAGCATGTGCAGGCAGGATTGCTAGACGATTTCTCTATAGACGAAGATGGGTCGCTGAGGCACGGTACTAGATTGTGCATTCCGACTGGAGAGCTTCGGGAAGAGATTCTGTAAGAAGAATATCGTTCTCAGTACTCTATGCATCCTGCAGCCAACATGATGTACAGAGACCCGAGGGAGCACATATGGTGGTATGGCATGAAGCGAGAGGTAGCTCAGTTTGTATATCGATGCTTAGTTTGCCAGCAGGTGAAAGCCGAGAGACAGAGGCCAGGTGGTCTGCTTCAGCCACTACCCATTCCAGAGTGGAAGTAGGAGCACATCACTATAGACTTTGTATCTGGACTTCCACGATCTCCAGGAGGGAAAGACGTGATTTGGGTCATCGTTGATAGATGGACCAAATCGGCCCACTTCTTACCTTTCAACGTGGGTTTGTCTACGGAGAAGCTGACAGAGCTATACGTGCATCAGATAGTCAGATTGTACGGAGTTTCGGTGAGCATAGTCTCGAATCGGGATAGTCGTTTCACTTTCCACTTCTGGAGGAGTGTACATATTAACTTGGGCACCCAGCTCAAGTTCAGTATCGCGTATCACCCCCAGATGGACGGACAGTCAGAGAGGACCATCCAAACACTCGAGGATATGCTTCGCACTTGTGTGTTAGAATTCAGAAGATCTTGGGAGGACCATCTTCACCTGGAAGAGTTTGCTTACAACAACAGCTATCAGGCCATTATAGAGATGTCGCCATTTGAGGCTTTATACGGACGAAGATGTCACACTCCTTTGTCATGGGACGATGTCGGTGAGAGAGTATTGTTTGGCCCGGAAATAGTGGTGGATGCAGCAGAGAAGGTTAAGTTGATCAGGGATAGACTTCAGGTGGCTCAGTATAGACAACGACATTGGGCCGATAGCCACCGAAGACCATTAGAGTTCGAGGTTAGTATCAGTTTTCTATTTGTGCTTGCATGTGATTTTTGCTTTAGGGTCCTGTATTGAGTCTTGTCTTGTGTCTAGGTTAGCGATATGGTGTTCCTGAGGATTTCTTTGACACGGGGCACGATTCGTTTTGGCCGAGGCGAAAAGCTTAGTCCGTGCTTCATCGGACCTTTCACTATTCTTGCAAGGGTCGGTGCAGTGGCCTATCGACTAGACTTGCCGCCTACGCTCGAGGGAGTTCACAACGTGTTCCACGTGTCACAGTTGAGGCGGTACGTGGCAGACCCTAGTCACGTATTGGATCACTCTGAGTTAGAGGTGGGGCCTACTCTTCGCTATCCAGAGTAGCCTGTGGAGATTCTGGATCGTCGGGAGAAGGTGCTCCGGACCAAGTTATTCTTTTGGTTCGTGTCGCATGGAGGCATCACTCTCCAGTTGAGTCTACCTGGGAGAGAGAGGACGAGATGCGGGTGCGTTACCCTTATCAATTCGAGCCTTGAGGTATTATTTCCTTGTTATTGCTTGCTTGATTTATGCTAGTTTGCTCTAATTTCGAGAACAAAATTTTTTTTAGGAGGGTAGATTTGTCACCCCCACTTTCCTGAATAGGGCTAATATAGTCATTTACATTTATTATTATTATTTAAATATTTATTTAAGTTACTAATATTAGTGTATATATTTTGTGGTTAACTAATTAATTTTAAAGATAAGTATTTGTGTACCATTGAGTTTTTACTTATAAAAACTTTTAATATATTAAATAAACATGGATATGGAATATTTAGTTTATTTTAGAAATAATTTTAGAAATTTTTATATATTTTTGGTATTTATTTCACTTTATGGGGTATATGTATATATATATATATATATATATATATATATGTATAATATTTATATATAAAGAAAAAGAAAAAGATTTTAATAAGAAATATTTATTGTGGGAGAGTGCTAAAGGATTTATTATATAATTATATAATATGTGTATGTGTGCGTGTATGTATGTATGTATATATTTTTTTTTTGTATGTGTGCGTGTATGTATGTATGTATGTATGTATGTATGTATGTATGTATATGTATGTATGTATGTATGTATATATATATATATATATATATATATATATATATATATATATATGTATGTATGTATGTATGTATGTATATGTATGTATGTATGTATGTATGTATATATATATATATATATATATATATATATATATATGTATGTATGTATGTATGTATGTATATGTATGTATGTATGTATGTATGTATATATATATATATATATATATATATATATATATATATATATATATATATATATATATATATATATAGTATTAAATAAGTATTAAAGAAAGAAAGAAAGGAATAAAGAAAGAAAGAAAGAATAAATAAAAAACTCACACACCCACGCACACAACCAACACCAACCCGACCGCAGCAGCAGCAAAGGGCCGAGCCTTTGCAAAACCGAGCCCCCTTCTTTAAAGTCCGACCGAACCGAGCCCTCCTTTCCTCCTTTATATATATGTATTTCGAGAGAGAGAGAGAGAGTTTTTTTTATCAAAACCCTAGCAGCACGACCCCCCCGACCTTGCCGTCGACCCTGGGCGACCACTACGACCGCCGGAGCCGCCGTCGGTGGCCGGAACACGTGCGCGCACACGCGTGTTTGACAGCAGCAGCGAGCACCATGGAGCCGACTTCGGAGCGACGTTGCGTCGCGCTCACTCGATCAATTTTTGAGCCATTTCTTCCGGTATGATCCTAACCTATACACCTTTAATTCCCTTCAAATAGTTCGTGCCGATTGACATCATGTGCGACGAAAAACGAGTTCCAAAATCGAGAAAACTTGATTTATTGGACGTTAGAAACTGTCCCGAAATCCCAACTTTGTGGCCGATTTGCGACCAACGTGTTGCTAGTTTTCAAAATCGGTCTGAAGAGACTTGTGGACAACATATAGAAGATCAAAACCCTTCTTGTAGATCTAAATTTCATGCACTATACAGAAAGTTATTGGTTTGTGAAAATTGAGAAAAAACTAGTTTTCAAAACTGAATTTTTAGAAAATTGTCCCGATACGCCGCCCGTCCCGTTAATCCGGGCGACGTGGTCGCGAACCGAAAGTATCAAAAGGTGCGTATTGTAAGCCCTCTGGAATTTAATTAGATTTAATTAGAGTTAATTAGAGTAATCGTATTTAATTAGGAATTTAATATTATTAATTATGATTTATTTTGGTTATTAATAATTTCCCACTTTTATTTTTGATAATTATCGACGCGTTACCGTGACTTTTAAATTTTGAGCACGAGACTACTCATTTTCTCCAAACCAACTTGTCATGCACGATCTACTCGAGACGCTCTACACCCATGACCTTTGTGTCCCACTCAGACACACTCTCTTGTGATTCATTTTTATCGCACAACTTTCTGGACAATTGACCCAATCCTGATTTACCCCACCGAGTTACATTTAATTCCAACTTATATTTGAGACACCATTTTGACCCAAACTGGTCGACCCAAGTTATGGACACAGACCATTTTGAGCCTACTACACACGTGCCACTTGTGTCCCATCCAATTTTGTCCCCGTGTACTATTTATTTATCAATAATTATAAATGGCTACTTTAAGTAATTTAATTATCGGGACCCAATTAAACCCAATTGTGACCCAACCCGACCCATAGGAACTCAACCCAAGCACCATGACATCACCTCTACATCATAAATACAGACACACAACACCCTATAAATCCTACAAAACAACAAACACCAAAAACACACACATCACCATCACACCCTCTCTCATTTCCTTAAACAAATAACACACTCCCATCACCATCACCATCACTATCACTCCCTCTCTCTTCCCTCACCCCACCCACAACTAAAAGCCAACACACCCCCCCTCTCCATTCGGTTCTCTCTCCTCCCTCTCATCATCTCTCTTATTCCTTTCCTCCTCAAAACCGAGAGCACCCCCCCCACTTCTTCTTCGTCATCATCAACTCTTTCACCACCACCACTCCCACACTTCACTACCACCTCCACTACCACAGTTGCACCACCACCACAGCCACCATCTCCTCTCTTCCACCTCCTCCTAGTCCGACCACCACCACAGCCCCCCTCTAGGCTGACCACCACCACTCACCACTACCATTTCCTCCTTCCTCTCCTTCTTCTTCATCATCATCTTTACCCTACCACCACCCTCTTCATCACCACCACTCACCACCCTCACCACAGCCTCCCCCTCTCCCCTAGGCTGGCCATAGCAGCCCCTCCCCTTAGCCGGAGCACCACCACCCCCTTCACCATCAACATCACTCCATGGTATCCTCCTCCACTCCTCCTTCTTTTTTTTTTATTATGCATAGTATATATATATATATATATATATATATATATATATATATATATTCTTCTATAAATAATATGCAAATGTGTATGAGTGTGCTAGTATGTGAATGTGTGATTAATAGGGGTGTTCCATTTTATGTGGGTTTATGTGTAATGTAATGTAGGAATTAATTTCATAAGCCTTGTTGAAATGAATCCATGTATATACAATAATGTGTATATATATATATATATATATATATATATATATATATATATATATATATATATATATTATATATATATATATATATATATATATATATATATATATATATATATATATATATATATATATATATATATATATATATATATATATGTATATACATACAAGAAATACATATATATATATATATATATATATATATATATATATATATATATATATATATATATATATATATGTGTGTATTTCTTGTATGTATATACATATATATAAATATATACTTCTACAAGTACAAATGTATCAATGTAGTTTATGTGTATAAATTATAATGTATATACATACTCTTCCAAAAAAATATATATATATATATACTTTGTTACATGTACATACGGACCATCTTGAATATAGGACTTGCGTACATAAATTCCCATACTTGTATATATATGCTCTAGGGATACTTGTGTATTATATATAAAATATGATTTTTGTATGGATAATTTCTATGCTTGTACATATATACTTCTCATGAGCAACTTGTGGTTATGCCCTATTCTTGTAGGTGTATGTCCCTAACATGTAGGAAGAATTGTATGTGCACTTCCTTAGATAAAAGCAACTTAGTATTTGAATATGGTATCCCGTACGAATAACGTACTTTCTACTTTATGTGTGGATAGATGTATGGTCTTGGATGTTCATTGTGAGCCTTGGTTGTGTGATTGTAGGTCCTTTGGACGGCATGATTGAGGCAGAAGGGACCGGAGCACTATTTGCACATTGCGGGATTGAAGGCAAGTATACCTTGCCTTGTACTACTGTCTTTACATTTACATCATTATACTCTTATTGGCGTAGATCTGATTAGTAGAGTCCGGAATTACCCCGGGCATAGTCGATGTTGATGTCGACACTAGGACTACCTACTTGGCCTAGTTATAGACGACGTACCCTTGGATTGTGAAGTTGTTGTTACAACTCCTTTGACCATGACACATGTTACGACATGGCGGTGAGTGAGATCAGATCATGGCACGCGCTGTCTCTCTCGACTGGCCATCAGTGTGAGTGGCTCGTGTGATGGCACATATAGGGTAGTGATGGTCCTAGATAGCTGACTCTTCATAGAGAGTCGATGTTAGTTCGTGGATGCGACTTATACATCACGGGGCGGGAAAGACAACCAGTAGGCGTATGGGACAGCCAGTTATATTATTTTATATTAGCCTCGGTGGGGGCCCGGTTATGGGCATGGGCCCTTTCTAGTGGATATATCCGGCAGCAGCCACTAGCTACGTGCTAGGTTCGGTCGGGAGGTATGCTAGTATTGTGCTAATCGGCTCGTAATTCGACACTCGGCCCGTGTTCCGACGCAAATCCTTCGGCTCGTGATCCGACGTCGGCCCGTACTTCGACGATATTATTTTTACCTACCCATACGTTCCAAAGTTGTCTTTGTATGCATTCACTTAGATTGGTTAGCGCTCCCCCTTATGTTAGATCAGTATTTACTTTATGGCATGTTCCTATTTGTATCTTGCTACGTCCCCTGAGGACCTGGTTCTTTTCCAGATCCCGACGAGCATTCATACTCGACGATTTACGGTACCGGAGCTGAGGCGAGAAATTTTGCTGAGGACTATGAGGTCTACTCCGAGGAGTTCCCTTAACCTCGGTATGCTGCTACTTGGGCTGAGAGTTTCATATCTAGTTAGCTGATACTCTTAGCTAGTTATCTTCCATTCATGTACTTTCATTTTGATGTACCGTGGGATTGTTTCCACCAGACCTGTATTTCCTTTCAGTTGTATTTGGATATTCAGACTAATCTGTGTTTATATTCAGAACTTCCTTTCAATGACATTTGTGGATGAGATTTAGATATTGCCTGTGTTTGGTTAGTTACTTTTACAGCATAGTACGCCTAAGTGAGTCCATTAAATTGGGTAGCTCACTCTAGGTCATATCAGCTGGCCAGATTAAGCCCTAATCCCATACATTTGGGAGTGGGGCGTGACATTGTTTTAGTGGTGGCCCATGCAGGTCTCAGTTCATCGCTTAGGATAAAACCGATGCGAGCCTGCAATTAGAACTATGAAATGTAGGATCTCATCCATAATTTGATTATCGCCTTGACTTTCGCTTCTTAAATCTTAAGATTAAAATTTAGCATCCTGTTTGTTTCCTGTACCTATCTTATGGAAGTTTTATTTCTTTCAGAGAGATACATTTGCACAGTGGACGCACGACTTATGGCATTGCCCAGGCATCCTACACCTCGCCCAGCGATGATAGGACCCCAGATCATACGGACACCCAGACTTCTGGACGAGTTCAGGCCGTTCCGATGACTCCATCCATCCATGCGGGGTTCGTACTGCAGCCGACACCCATGCACCAGGAGGGCCAGACATCTGAGACGCCGATGCATCAGGAGGAGAACCCTTTGCCACCACAACCTCCTTTCCCTCCCCAGAATTCGCAGGGAGCGTACCAGCAGCATGTGCCCTATGTACCCAATCTTTCCCAGATGCCGTAGGGAGCATACTAGCAGCAGATGCTGTATGCACCTATCTCGCCGTAGATGCCACAGACGGAGGGACAGCCCCAGATGTTCCAATTCTTCCAGATGATGATGCAGCAACAGTGGCAGCAGACGGAGGCTATGAGGCAGACTCTGATGACTGCCTTGGAGAGGATGATGACACCAGCACCAGCACCACCACCAGCCCCAGCACCAGTCCAGCAGGTGGGCACCGTTTGGAGGTATTGTCAGATGAACCCAAAGCCCTTCAAGGAGAACGAGAGCCCGGAGGAGATATCAGACTGGATAGCCAGCACACAGAAGAACTTGGAGGCTTCGCAGCTACCTGCTGACTCATGGATGACTGCCGTGAGGACTCAAATGGAGGGGAATGCCCATCATTGGTGGGAATCGAAGAAGCTTGAAGTCGGCAAGAACAAGACTTGGGAGCATTTTCTTGAGTACTTTGAGGCTAAGTACTGCCCATCTACCGTCCGAGATGCTCTCTACGATCAGTTCGTCCACCTCAAGCTGGGGAACATGACCGTAGACGAGTATGATGTAGAGTTTAGTCATCTCAGCATGTTCGTCACACTACTGCTACCAGACGAGAGGGAGAAGGCCCGGAGGTTCCATTACGGCCTGACGAAGGAGCTTCAGAGGTATACGAGCACACAGTCGAGGACTACCTACGAGGAGGTGCTACCCGAGGCCAGAGTCCAGGAAGCTATCAACCGGGAACCGTTGAGCACGAGGCACCCTACTCAGACAGCTGCACCAGCTAGAGTCCAGATGTAGCATCCACTTTTTTATAGAAGGGTATTTTAGTTATTTTTAGCCATTTTGGCCTTTTGTGATTTTCTAGATATTTTGACTTGTGTTGTGCTAGCAACTGGTTTAACCTTAGTGGGCATTGTATAGGAGCCTAACCATGCCTTAGAATTATTATTTTTACTTATTAGAATTTATTTAGGGCTTGAGTTTATTTTTTAAGGCTTTAATTGATTTTTAAGCCTTTTGCATGCAAGCCTTTTTAGCCTTTTTGACTTGGGCCTTATTCTTACTTAAGAAAGAATTAGCCCAAGTGAAACCCTAACCCTAGAGACCCCTACCCTGGCTGCCCACAGCAGTACAACCTCCCCTTCTTTTCATTTGTGAGGTTTTAGCCTCCACAAGTGAACCCTAAGAGACCTCCTTCTCCAAAACTCCATTTTTCTTCATTCGGAGTCTACTTCTTCTCAAACGAACTCCGTTGCACTCATTGAGGAGAGGAGGATCTGCTGGAGCATTGCTAACAAGGAGGCGGAGGCAATTGCTGGAGGGGAATCGACCGACACGACAACCGAGGGACTCCGTTTATTGAGTTTTCGACACTCAATAGGTAAACCCTATTCTACCATATTTATTCTAGAATTTCTTTCATTTTTGAATCCATATAGGTGCCCTAGACTTGTCCATGAAGTTTGGTTGGATTTTGACTTCGTTTGATGGCGGTATCGGACACGTGTCGGTCCTTTACGGCACGTGTTCGACGAAATACCGCTTAGGATAGAAAGTTGCTATTTTTTGATTCTGTCTTCATGGATGTTTAGATAATATCATTTCAATAAACTTTTGTGAAGACGGATTTGAAATTGATGACTTTTCAGCGGCATTTCGGGCATCGGACGCACGTGCACGGATCCCGTGCACGAGGCCGTGCATGCCATGCCGTCAGTGCGTTGTATCTCGATGCACAGACCTTATTTTCGCCTGAAATTTCTTGAGCAGGTGGGAGAAAACTCTGCCCCCATGCTCGTAAAATTTCACGGCTTCTTATTGAGCGAGCGCAGAGAAATCCGACGTGCATCATTCTGCCGTACTGTGCATTCAGGCTAATTTTTGTCGCCGAAACGGACTTCGTACGCGCTCTCGATGCGACGAGGACCCGTTCCAGGACCTAGGACACGTTGACCTATACCTAGACTACCCGAGGGACCAACCTCGAGTCTCGGCGTGGCCCGACGGGTGAGCCACGGAGGTCGAACCGCGCGCACGAGGGCGCGCGGGCGCGCAGCAGACCGCGCGCAGTTGCGGGGCTGCGTGCGTCACCTCATCACGACGTGTCGCTGTGTTTCCGTGTCCTAGACCTACCCCAGGACCCCCCCTAGCTACGTGCACGAGCACAAAGCTTTTCGTTGTGTGTGCGGCGCTCAATCGAGCGGGAACGCACGCACACGTACATGTTGTCACGCGGTATCGGGTTTTTCCGATACGCGTTCTGTGGACACGACATGGACACGATTTTGAACCCGAGAGTACACGAGCACATCACGTGGGTTGAGACCAACGTGTATGCCGATTTCGCGGGTTCATTTTGTGTATATCTTATTTTGGGTCGTTGTGTGAAAAATGAGTTTTTCTTTAAATGCAAATTTTGAGTTTGAATATGATATTTTGATTTCCAGTAATTTAACTTATAAAATCTGAGTTTTTAGTACGTATAAGAGGTTTTGGATTCGTGGGAACCAACTCTTGGATTTATTTCAAATTTTTCTATCAATTATGAGCATATGTGCTTTTCTTTGTAGCTATGTATATATATTTTTTTGTAGCTATGTATATATGTAAATATATATATATATATATATATATATATATATATATATATATATATATATATATATATATATATAAGTAAGACACCGTTGAAGCCCATTGCAAGCATATATGTGTTGAGAATGGGTCGAGGGGAATTAATCCCAGATTTTGATTCATTAAAACTATTTCAAAACCATTGTCAATTCTTCCATTTGAGCATTGGTATAGATATATATATATATATATATATATATTTTTGGTATATATATATATATATATATATATATATATATTTTATATATATATATATATATATATATATATATATATATATATATATATATATATATATATATATATATATATATATAGTTTCCCTATTTGTCTATATGTACATAATAGTATATTAAAATGAGGTATACCATGGTTGTGTTTTGATGTTTTTAATCTCAGATTTGACTCACTTCAGTAACTTACAGGTGACACACACACACACACACACACACACACACACACACACACACACACACAACCATTTGTTAGAATTAAGAGTAGACTTGTATTGTAAATACATGTGTATGTATATATACCTATATGTGTATATTTGTTTATGCTTGAGAACCCTTTTTATAATAGATCATAGTTGTGGTTGTAACCATAGGAGTCCTAGGACAGATTTGGGTTGTCATTTTGAGCCTAGTTTAGTCGAATTGGCCGACAAGTTGACCAAGTTGACAAAAGTCAACTTTGGGTCAAACTTGATCCAAATCGACTCAAACGAACTCCGAATGACATAGAATTTTGTGTAGGCCTAAAAAAAGTAGACGGACTAGTTGACCAATATTTGACCAGCGTTGACCAGGTTTGACCAGAGTTGACCAAGGGTTGACTTTGACCAAAAGGGACCTAGAAGCATGTAGTCTTACATTGTAGCTATTTCTTTTGATATTGTAGACTTGGTTGTGACATGTGTATACTTTAAATAGGTTTATATTGCCCCGGTTTAGCTACACTTCATCATCAGCAGTTCAGTTTGCCAGGCGAGTACATTCTCTGATCTTTTCATACTTCTTTGGATATGTTCTCTTGTTATAGACTAGTATACTTGATGCTGACACGATGTTCACACGGATTAGTACCCTATGGATCTTTTCATGCGATGTTATCCCCTCGAATACATCGAGTATATCATGTTCATGTACTTTATCGTGTTCACCATGTACTCTATGTATTCATATTTATCCATGTACAGTCATATGTTATTCATGTACACTCATGACTATATGAGCTCCATGTATAAAGTAGTTGTTATCCATGTGCAATAACATATCATGTCTTGATCCTTGTGTATTGATTGGGGCAAGGAGAGTGTAGTTGGTTATGTGATCATTATCCCCAGTAGGTATCCATGTGCAACTCCATAGTTTATCCATGTGCAACCTAACCCGTTTATATAACCAATTCATGCTCTAATCACGTAGATAGTTACATTTCTCTATTTATTATATTTATATCTCATCTTGATAGTCTCTCTCTTGTTGATTTTCTTTACAGCGTTTTATGTATAGTTTTCTATAGCATGCTTTATATGTCCAATCCTGATATGAACTGTTGTGAGAGATATGTGCTCGTTCCATCCTGATTGGGCATGTTAAAATTTTTACAGGTGATGATGAAGAGTTCTGCCCTACTTATTATGGCATTGGCTTAGATGACACTGGTGACATGGACCCTCAGGAGGATCCAGCAGTCGCTGAGGATTTGTCCATAGTCTAGCTGAGACTTAGTATTTTATTATCTTTATTTGAGACATTATAAGTTGTACTTGAGATTTGTTCTGGTGGTTTACACCAAGACTTTTATTTATATCTGTGACACTCTTGAGTTTTTTTCTTCTATTCCATCTTAGTTGTTGTGATTGAGTTACTTATTATTTATTCTCCGTTCGGAGCATATTCTAGACTGGTTTAGATATTGTGACTCAGGACAGCGTGTTACCACCGACACTGCGGTGTAGGCTGGGCGTACTTTACTTCTCGTGCCCTTTCACTGGGTGCGGGTCGTGACACGTTTTTAGTGGTAGCCCATACAGGTCTAATCACAACTAGTGTGATTTCGTAGTGGTACTCGAACTAGAGTATCTTTACAGCCTGCAGTAGGATATAAGATATAAGTTAAGGTACTCAATCACATTAGGAAAACTCTTATCAAATTCTTGCTGTTAATTGTCTCCTTTTGAAAACAACTGTCCTCCTTTGATGATTTTGCTTCTTTTTCAGTAATTGATTCCTTGTTTGATCTGTCTTCAGGATGGTGGAGACACGATCGCAGCGCTCTGGTCTTAGGGATACCACTAAGAGGTCTACTACTAATCGTCTGACTCAGCCGGACCCAGGGACCACAATGCCTATTATTCCAGCTTAGGTGGGCCTGTCTACAACTTTTGGGGGTGCTTCTCTACCAGTTCTGAGGACTACCCCAGGAGTTCAGGGGATGCTACCACCACCGCCCCAGGGGACAGTTGATGTGGCGCAGTGTTTCGCCTTCATGCAGCAGATGATGGAGATGCAGCGATGCCAGGCAGAGGACATGAGGCAGGGCATTGATAATGCCCACCAGTTAGCGTTTGTGGCAGTGGAGAAGGTGACTGCCCAACCCCAAGAAGGGCAGATTCAGCCATACCAGCCGAGGACTCTAGGTATTCAGGATTTTCAGAAGATGAGGTCGTGAGACTTCAAGGGTACGGAGGGTATCCTTTACGCGGACGACTGGATCGAGCACATAGAGAAGATTTTTCGTCTCGCAGAGATACCGGCTAGACTCCAGGTGGAAGCAGCGGGCAACATGATACAGGACCTTGCCCGCACTTGGTACCAGACCGACCCCAGGGTTGGTACTACGGGGCAAACTTGGGAGGCTTTTAAGAAGCTTTTCAAGGAGAAGTTCTTCCCCGACACTGCACTTGGCGCGTTGGAGACGCAGTTTGAGAACCTGGGTTCAGGGGAACCAAACAGTAGAGGAGTACGCCGGTGAGTTCTGTCGCCTGGGCAGATTTGTGGAGGGCCTTAGAGAGACAGCAAAGGCTAGAAGATTCAGGAAGGGCTTGGTTAAGGAAGTCAAGTCCTTAACCAAGAGCAACATGAATGCTACATTTGAGGAGATTTTGATGGGAGCCATGGCAGCAGAGGATGATCTGGAGCTGAAGCAGAAATGAGGTCGTGATTCACATGCAACCGGTGGCAGTGGAGGACCGGCCAAGAAGCCCCATTTTTAGCAGCAGTATAGGCCTTTCCAGCAGCAACATAGGCTGTTCCAGCAGGCACAGCAGAGACAGGGTCAGCAGGCACCAAGACAGCAGCAGGCCACCATTTGTGACTTCTGCAAGAAGCCAGGGCACAAGTGGAGTAAGTGTAGGAAGAGGCTATGCAAGTGCCTACTCTACGGTTCATCGGAGCATCAGTTGAGGGAGTGTCCTGAGGCTTTCGGGCGTAAAGGACAGGGAGCAGGAACCAAGGCTCCAGTGGAGCAGCAGAGGGGACCTTTGCCGATCCAGCAGCAGAAGTTTGTTCAGCACCAGCAGCAGACTAGAGGAGGCCAGCAGGGGTGAGCTTTCGCCATGGCAGCGGAGGATACCGAGGCAGTAGGCGATCTGATAGCAGGTTCTGTTCTTATCGACTCTTTTCCCGTATTCATATTATTTGATTCGGGTGCTTCCCATAGCTTTGTGTCTATATCATTTGCCATTAGACACCAGCTTTCTTCTGAACCTTTGCCTAGGACTTGCAAGATCACGACTGGGGTGGTATTATCCTCGTCAGAGATGTTTGCAAGGATCGGAGAGTAGTTTTGGGAGGCCGAGAACTGGATGTGAGTCGGCTCGTAATGCCATTACTGAACTACGATATTGTACTCGGTATGGATTGGTTGAGCAGACACCATGCCAGTATAGATTGCCGCGGGGGTAGAGTTCTTTTCAGCATGCCAGGAGAGCCAGAGTTCGAGTTCACCAGGCGGGAGTCAGAGCAGAGCAGCGGAGTTTTCTGCGGAGCTTCAGCAGAGGAGCAGAGCGTGCCACATCCACTGATAGCTGAGTTTATGGATGTATTTCCGGAGGAGTTACCAGGGTTGCCTTCGGACAGAGATGTGGAGTTCTTTATAGACTTGGTACCCGGTACAGAGCCGATATCTCAGTATGTCTATGGAGTGAACAACAGTGAGCTTGTGGAGTTGAAGAAGCAGGTGGATGAGTTGTAGGACAAGGGCTTCATCCGATCGAGTTCTTCATCGTGGGGTATGCCAGTACTCTTTGTACCGAAGAAGGATGGGTCGGTACGGATGCATCGACTACAGGGCATTCTACAGCCTCACGATCAAGAACAAGTACCCGCTGCCGAGGATCGATGACCTGTTCGATCAGCTGAGCGGAGCGAAGGTATTTTCCAAAATTGATCTGAGGTCAGGATATCATCAGGTGAAGGTAAAGAAGGAGGATATTCCAAAGACAGCTTTCAGGACTCGGTATGGCCAGTTTGAGTTCATGGTAATGCCGTTTGGGTTAACTAACGCCCCGGCAGTGTTCATAAACTTGATGAACATGGTGTTCAACCAGTACTTGGACAAGTTCGTGGTGGTGTTCATCGATGACATTTTAGTGTATTCGAAGACCCCAGAGGAGCATGAGGAGCATGAGGAGCATTTGAGATTGGTTCTGGAGACTCTCAGGAAGGAGCAGCTGTACGGCAAGCTCTCAAAGTGTGAGTTCTTCTTGGATCGAGTTGATTTCCTAGGCCATGTTGTGACTGGAGATGGGATCTCAGTCGACCCAAAAAATATCAGAGCAGTTGAGGCGTGGACAGCACCGAGTTTAGTCGCAGAGATCAGGAGCTTTCTGGGATTGGCAGGATACTACAGGAGGTTTGTTCAAGATTTCTCCCAGATTACAGAGCCATTGACTAGGCTGACCCGGAAGGACGCAGAGTTTGTCTGGTCCGAGGAGTGTCAGGTTGCTTTTGATGAGTTGAAGAAGCGACTGACGATAACCCCGATTTTGACATTGCCATCAGGATCAGGCGGGTTCACTATCTATAGTGACGCCTCAGGGAAGGGTTTGAGTTGTGTCTTGCAGCAGCATGGGAAGGTGATTGCCTATGCATCCAGGCAGTTACGTCTGCATGAGAAGAACTACCCTACCCATGATTTGGATTTGGCAGCGGTTATCTTTGCTCTAAAGCTGTGGAAGCACTATCTATACGGAGAGCGTGTGAAGATCTTCACAGACCACAAAAGCTTGAAGTATGTGTTTACACAGAAAGAGCTCAACATGAGGCAGCGCAGATGGTTGGAGTTGATGAAGGACTTCGACATTTCATTGTAGTACCATCCACGGAAGGCCAACGTGGTTGCCGATGCCTTGAGTAGGTATCCGGTAGCTATGTGTTTGACGATGGATCGTCACTTATTAGCAGATTTGGAGAGCTTGGGGATCGAGGTGATCGTGCCAGGAATTCAGATGCAGATGTGTGGCCTTCAGATTCAGTCAGACTTGATGGAGAGGATCAAGTCAGCTCAGTTCGACGATGTTACTCTGCGGTGTATTCGAGAGCAGGTTCGAGCAAGATTGGCGGATGTGGAGTTCATCACTGCGGAGGATGTCACATTGAGGTACGGTTCTAGACTGTGTATGCCTAGCAGAGAGCTTCAGGAGCAGGTCATGCAGGAGGCCCATCACTCTCAATACACTATACATCCAGGTGCCAACAAGATGTATAGAGATCTGAAAGAGCATGTATGGTGGTATGAGATGAAGCGGGAGGTAGCACGCTTCGTAGCCAGGTGTCTAGTCTGTCAGTAGGTTAAGGCAGAGAGGCCAGAAGGACGGTTGCGGCCATTGCCCATTCCGGAGTGGAAGTGGGAGCACATCACGATGGATTTTGTTTCTGGATTGCCGCATTCACCAGGAGGGAAAGATGCAATTTGGGTCATCGTGGACCGGTTGACCAAATCGGCCCACTTTTTGCCATTTAAAGTGGGGACGTCTACTGAGAAGCTAGCAGAGTTGTATATGCGGCAGATTGTCAGGATACATAGAGTTCCGGTGAGCATTGTCTCGGATCGCGATAGTCGCTTTACTTCCTATTTCTGGCGGAGTCTGCAGACTAGTTTGGGTACTCAGCTCAAATTCAGTACTGCATACGACCCTCAGACGGACGGACAGTCGGAGAGGACTATTCAGACTCTCGAGGACATGCTGGGGACTTGTGTTCTGGATTTTGGAGGATCATGGGAGGATCACCTGCACTTGGTGGAGTTTGTATACAATAACAATTTTTAGGCCAGCATTGGGATGTCACCATTTGAGGCATTGTACGGGCGTAGATGTCATACTCCCTTGTCTTGGGATGACGATGGAGAGCGAGCTTTATTGGGACCTGAGATGGTTGTTGACGCAGCTGAGAAGGTGAAGCTCTTCAGGGATCGACTTCGTGTGGCACAGGACAGACAACGGCATTGGGCCGACAGCCACCGGAGACCTTTGCAGTTTGAGGTATAGCTTAGACTTAGGTTTAGAATCTTGTTGTTTGTGATTTTGTTGATTATGTGATTATTTTTAGTTAATTGAGACCATGCTTGTGCTAGGTTGGAGATATGGTATTCTTGAGGATTTTACCGACTCGAGGCACTATTCATTTTGGTGGAGGAGGGAAGCTTAGCCCACGCTTTGTCGGACCCTTCGTTGTCAGCGGAAGGGTCGGTGATGTGTCATACAGACTGGACTTGACCTCTTCCTTAGCGGAAGTCCACAATGTATTTCATGTATCGCAGTTGAGACGGTATGTGGCAGAACCTAGCCATGTACTGGACCATTTCGAGATTAAGGTGGGCCCTACTCTAAGTTATCCAGAGCAGCCTGTGGAGATTCTGGATCGATGGAAGAAGGTGTCGCGGAACCATTCGATACCCTTAGTTCGCGTAGCTTGGAGGCATCACTCTCCAGGAGAGTCCACCTGGGAGGGAGAGGATGAGATGCGCGAACGATACCCCTATCTTTTCCAGTCTTGAGGTATGATTTTGTCCATTCTTAATCATGCAGTTTGTCTTTAATTTTGAGGACGAAATTATTTTAAGGGGGGGTAGACTTGTAGCATCCACTTTTTCATAGAAGGGTATTTTAGTCATTTTAGCCATTTTGGCCTTTTGTGATTTTCTAGATATTTTGACTTGTGTTGTGCTAGCAACTGGTTTAACCTTAGTGGACATTGTATAGGAGCCTAACCATGCCTTAGAATTATTATTTTTACTTATTAGAATTTATTTAGGGCTTGAGTTTATTTTTTAAGGCTTTAATTGATTTTTAAGCCTTTTGCATGCAAGCCTTTTTAGCCTTTTTGACTTGGGCCTTATTCTTACTTAAGAAAGATTAGCCCAAGTGAAACCCTAACCCTAGAGACCCCTACCTGGCCACCTACAGCAGTATACCCTCCCCCTTCTTTTCATTTGTGAAGTTTTAGCCTCCACAAGTGAACCCTAAGAGATCTCCTTCTCCAAAACTCTATTTGTTTTTTCATCCGGAGTCCGTTTCTTCCCAAATGAACTCCGTTACACTCATCAAGGAGAGGAGGATCTGCTGGAGCATTGATAACAAGGAGGCGGAGGTAATTGCTTGAGGGGAATCGGTCGACACAACAACCGAGGGACTCCGTTTATTGAGTTTTCGACACTCAATAGGTAAACCCTATTCTACTATAGTTATTCTAGAATTTCTTTCATTTTTGCATCCATATAGGTGCCCTAGACTTGCCCATGAAGTTTGGTTGGATTTTGACTTCGTTTGATGGCGGTATCGGACACGTGTCGGTCCTTTACGGCACGTGTTCGACAAAATGCCGCTTAGGATAGAAAGTTGCTATTTTTGATTCTGTCTTCATGGATGTTTAGATAATATCATTTCAATAAAATTTTGTAAAGACGGATTTGAAATTGATGACTTTTCAGCGGCGTTTCGGGCATCGGACGCATGTGCACGAATCCAGTGCACGAGGTCGTGCATGTCCTGCCATCAGTGCATTGTATCTCGATGCACAGACCTTATTTTCGCCTAAAATTTCTTGAGCACATGGGGGCAACCTCTGCCCCCATGCTCGTAAAATTTCACGGCTTCTCGTTGAGCGAGCGCGGAGAAATCCGACGTGCATCGTTCAGCCGCACTATGCATTCAAGCTAATTTTTGTCGCTGAAACGGACTTCGTACGCGCTCTCGACGCGACGAAGACCCGTTCCAGGACTAGGGACAAGTTGACCTATACCTAGACTACCCGAGGGACCAACCCCGAGTCACGGTGTGGCCCAACAGGCGAGCCACAGAAGCCGAACCGCGCGCACGAGGGCGCGCGGGCACGCGCGCTTGCAACAGGACGCGCGCAGGTACGGGGCTACGTGCATCGCCTCGGCACGACATGTCACTGTGTTGTCATGTCCTAGACCTATCCCAGGACACCCCCAGCTACGTGCACGAGCACTGAGCTTTTCGTTGTGTGTGCGGCGCTCAATCGAGCGGGAACGCACGCACACGTACACGTTGTCACGCGGTATCGGGTTTTTCCGATACGCATTCTGTGGACACGACATGGACACGATTTTGAACCCAAGAGTACATGAGCGCATCATGTGGGTTGAGACCAACGTGTATGCCGAGTTTCGCGGGTTCATTTTGTGTATATCTCATTTTGGGTCGTTGTGTGAAAAATGAGTTTTTCTTTAAATGCAAATTTTGAGTTTGAATATGTTATTTTGATTTCCAGTAATTTAACTTATAAAATCTGAGTTTTTAGTACGTATAAGAGGTTTTGGAATTGTGGGAACCAACTCTTGGATTTATTTCATATTTTTCTATCAATTATGAGCATATGTGCTTTTCTTTGCAGCTATGTATATATGTAAAAAAAATGTATATATGTAAATATATATATATAAGTAAGACCCCGTTGAAGCCCATTGCAAGCATATATGTGTTGAGAATGGGTCGAGGGGAATTAATCCCAGATTTTGATTCATTAAAACTATTTCAAAACCATTGTCAATTCTTCCATTTGAGCATTGGTATATATATATATATATATATATATATATATATATATATATATATATATATATATATATATAGTTTTCCTATTTGTCTATATGTATATAATAGTATATTAAAATGAGGTATACCATGGTTGTGTTTTGATGTTTTTAATCTCAGATTTGAATCACTTCAGTAACTTACAGGTGACACACACACACACACACACACACACAATCATTTGTTAGAATTAAGAGTAGGCTTGTATTGTAAATATATGTGTATGTATATATACCTACATGTGTATAGTTATTTATGCTTGAGAACCCTTTTTAGAATAGATCATAGTTGTGGTTGTAACCATAGGAGTCCTAGGACAGATTTAGGTTGTCATTTTGAGCCTAGTTTAGTCGAATTGGCCGACAAGTTGACCAAGTTGACAAAAGTTAACTTTGGGTCAAACTTGATCCAAATCGACTCAAACGAACTCCGAATGACCTAGGATTTTGTGTATGACCTAAAAATTAGTAGACAGACAAGTTGACCAATGTTTGACCAGGTTTGACCAGCGTTGACCAGGTTTGACCAGAGTTGACCAAGGGTTGACTTTGACCAAAAGGGACCTAGAAGCATGTAGTCTTGTATTGTTGCTATTTCTTTTGATATTGTAGACTAGGTTGTGACATGTGTATACTTTAAATAGGTTTATATTGCACTAGTTTTGCTACACTTCATCATCAGCAGTTCAGTTTGCCAGGCGAGTACATTCTCTGATCTTTTTATACTTCTTTGGATATGTTCTCTTGTTATAGACTAGTATACTTGACGCTGACATGATGTTCACACGGATTAGTACCCTATGGATCTTTTCATGCGATGTTATCCCCTCGGATACATCGAGTATATCATGTTTATGTACTTTATCGTGTTCACCATGTACTCCATGTATTCAAATTTATCCATGTACACTCATATGTTATTCATGTACACTCATGACCATATGAGCTCCATGTATAAAGTAGTTGTTATCCATGTGCAATAACATATCATGTCTTGATCCTTGTGTATTGATTGGGACATGGAGAGTATAGTTGGTTATGTGATCATTATCCCCAATAGGTATCCATGTACAACTCCATAGTTTATCCATGTGCAACCCAACCCGTTTAAATAACCAATTTATGCTCTAATCACGTAGATAGTTAAATTTCTCTATTTATTATATTTATATCTCATCTTAATAGTCTTTCTCTTGTTGATTTTCTTTACAGCGTTTCATGTATAGTTTTCTATAGCTTGCTTTATATGTCTAATCCTGATATGAACTATTGTAAGAGATATGTGCTCGTTCCGTCCTGATTGGGCATGTTAAAAATTTTACAAGTGATGATGAAGAGTTCTGCCCTACTTATTATGTCATTGGCTTAGATGACACTAGTGATGTAGACCCTCAGGAGGATCCAGCAGTCGCTGAGGATTTGCCCATAGTCTAGCTGAGACTTATTATTTTATTGTGTTTATTTGAGACATTATGAGTTGTACTTGAGATTTGTTCTGGTGGTTTACACCTAGACTTTTATTTATATCTGTGACCCTCTTGAGTTTTTTTCTTCTATTCCATCTTAGTTGTTGTGATTGAGTTACTTATTATTTATTCTCCGTTCGGAGCATATTCTAGACTGTTTTAGATATTGTGACTCGGGACAGCATTCTACCGCCGACACTGTGGCGTAGGCTGGGCGTACTTTATTTCTCATGCCCTTTCATTAGGTGCGGGTCGTGACACCATACTGGAGGCCCGACCAGACACCCGGGGACCCATCATCATCAGCAGAGAGCCGCCCCGTACCAGCAGAGGGAGCTTTCGACTTGTCACCACTGTGGCAAGAAGGGACACTTTCAGAGGGAGTGCAGAAAGAGGCTCAACCAGTGCCTGAGGTGCGGATCAGGACAACATCAGGCCATGGACTGCCCACAGTATAATGACAGAGCTCAGCAGTTGGCCTCAGGCCAGCTCCTTCAGGACCCAGGCCACCAGCACAAGCGATTGCAGCCTAGCAAGTGCCAGGATATCAGCGGGGACCGCTGCCCCCATAGGAGGCACAATACCGTCAGCAGACCAGTGGCTCAGAGGAGAGGGCAGATCTTTGCTATGGCACCGGAGAAGGAGGAGCCAAAGGAAGTGTCGATCACAGGTACTATCTTAGTTGCATCTTTGCCTGCTGTTACACCATTCGATTCTGGAGCCACTATGTCTTTCATATCTAGTAGTTTCGTTGCTATGCACAAAGTAGCCACCTCGTCCTTACCCAAGAGTTGGAGGACTCTTACGGGTGGAGGGATCTTCCCAGTCATTAGCACGTGTAGGACATGCTCCGTGGTTGTATATGGGAGAGAGATGAGAGCTCAATTTTTTGTGTTTCCTATGCCAAACTTTGACGTTGTTTTGGGGATGGACTGGTTAAACCAGTATCATGTCGTCTTGGAGTGCCGGAGGGGGGTCGTCATCTTCAGATTGCCATATCGTCCAGAGTTTGAGTTCATGAGAGGGACTGTAGAGCGAGGAGTAGGCCTGTTCGTCGGTGTCTACATGGCGATGGAGGCAGCCCCACCGTCGATTGTTGCAGAGTTTATAGACGTCTTCCCGGAGGAGCTACCAGGTCTTCCACCTGACAAACAAGTAGAGTTTTCCATTAAGCTAGCCCCAGGAGCAGCACCGGTCTCTTCTAATGTGTACCGGTTGGCGAAGAAGGAGCAAGATGAGTTGAAGCTTCAGCTGGAGGAGTTGCAGACTGTAGGATTCATCCGACCGAGTGCTTCACCTTGGGGAGCCCCAATTTTATTTGTGTCGAAGAAGGATGGGACTGTCCGAATGTGTATTGATTACAGAGCCCTGAATGCACTAACCATCAAGAACAAGTATCCCTTGCCTCGGATCGACGACCTGTTGATCAGTTGAATGGAGCCAGAGTATTTTCGAAGATCGACTTGAGATCAGGGTACCATCAAGTGAAGGTGCGGAAGGAGGACATTCCGAAGACAGCCTTCAGGACTCGTTATGGTCACTATAAGTTCCTGGTGATACCTTTTGGTTTGACCAATGCACCTGCTGTGTTCATGAATCTGATGAGTAGAGTGTTTCACCAGTATTTGGATTAGTTCGTGGTCGTGTTCATCGATGACATATTGGTGTACTCGAAAAGCCATGAGGAGCATGGGAGGCATTTGCAGATTGTGTTAGAGACATTGAGGAGCGAGAGACTCTATGCCAAGCTGAGCAAGTGCGAGTTCTTTTTGGACAGTGTCTCTTTTCTCGGACACATCATCTCAGGAGAGGGTATATCTGTGGACCCAGCGAAGATCTCGTCTATAGAGACATGGCCGACCCCTACCAATGTCTCGGAGGTGAGAAGTTTTCTTGGGCTTGCCGGGTATTACCGAAGGTTCTTAGAGAACGTCGCGAGGATCGCTGTGCCGATGACCCATTTGACCCGGAAGGAGCAGGAGTTTATCTGGACAGAGGAGTGCCAGGTGGCATTTAATGAGCTGAAGAAGCGCCTCACCACAGCACCTATTCTGACTATTCCATCTGGACCATGAGGGTTTGTGATCTACAGCGACGCATCCAGAAAGGGATTGGGATGCATTTTGATGCAGCACGGGAAGGTAGTAGCATATGCTTCGAGGCAGCTGAAGGTTCATGAGAAGAATTATCCAACCCACGAATTAGAGCTTACTGCAGTTATCTTTGCCCTGAAGAATTGGAGACACTACTTGTATGGTGAGAGGGTAGAGATATTCACGGACCATAAGAGCTTAAAGTACGTCTACACTCAGAAGGAGCTGAATCTGAGGCAGAGACGGTGGTTGGAGCTAATGAAAGACTTCGAGATCGAGCTACATTACCATCCCGGAGAGGCGAACGTCGTAGCAGATGCTTTGAGCAGGAGGCCTGTGGCGCACATGTTGACGACTCAGCCCCATCTTCTAGAGGAGCTACGAGAGTTGGGGATCGAGGTGGTACTACCAGAAGCAGATGGCCAGTTGGCTAGCCTACAGGTGCAGTCTTCGTTGGTAGAGAGGATCAGAGCCGCATTGCTGACAGATGCCATATTTCAGCGACTTCGACAGAAGACAGAAGTCGGTATGCAGACCGGACTGCACATTCACGAGGACGGGACTCTGAGGTGTGGAGATCGCCTCTATGTTCCCAATGGAGAGCTTCGTCAGGAGCTGATGACGGAGGCGCACAGTTCAGCATATTCCATTCACCCAGGAGGTACGAAGATATACAGAGACCTGAGGCAGCATTATTGGTGGCATGGAATGAAGCGAGAGATAGCCCGCTTTGTAGCCAGGTACTTGGTGTGTCAGCAAGTCAAGGCTGAGCACTAGAGGTCCGCAGGACTGCTCCAACCACTTCCCATACCGGAGTGGAAATGAGAGCATATCACGATGGACTTCGTTACAGGGTTACCGAGGAGCCCGAGTGGACGTGATACAGTTTGGGTGATAGTGGACCGACTCACCAAGTCTGCTCACTTTCTACCCTTCAGAGTAGGACAGTCTATAGAAGCCCTAGCAGATATATATATGAGGCAGATTGTGTGACTTTATGGAGTACCGGTTAGTATAGTATCTGACCGAGATTTGAGATTCACATCGCACTTCTGGCGGAGCCTACAGGAGAGCCTTGGTACTCGACTGAAGTTAAGTACGTCATACCATCCGCAAAAAGATGGCCAGTCAGAGCGCACCATTCAGGCGCTGGAGGACAAGTTAAGGGCGTGCATGCTTGATTTCAGGGGATCATAGGAGGACCACTTGCACATGGTAGAGTTCTCATATAACAACAGCTATCAGGCCAGTATCCAGATGGCCCCTTTCGAAGCTTTGTATGGCAGGAAGTGCCATTCCCCTGTCTATTGGAGTGAGGTGGGTGAGAGACAAATACTCAGACCAGTGTTAGAGGTTCGTACAGTAGAGAAGGTAAAGCAGATCCAGGGGCACTTGAGAGCAGCTCAAGACATGTAGAAGCACTGGACGGACACACATCGACGACCCCTGAAGTTCAGGGAGGGAGACCATGTCTTTCTGAGGATCTCACCCACCAGAGGTACCATCCGGTTTAGAGGAAGAGGGAAGCTGAGTCTAAGGTACATTGGACCTTTTGATGTGCTGGAGCGGATTGGAGAGGTTGCCTACCGGTTAGCATTGCCACAGTCGTTGAAGGGTGTTCATGATGTGTTCCACGTATCTCAGCTGAGGAGGTATGTGCCAGATCCTAGCCACGTCCTTGACCATTCGGAGATCACTGTCGGGCCAAGATTATCTTATGAGGAGCAGCCAGTGGAGATCTTGGATAGGTAAGAGAAGGTTCTGCGGGGTCAGACCATCCCGCTAGTTCGTGTCGCTTGGAGGCATCATGCACCAGGCGAATTGACTTGGGAGCGCGAGGATGCGATACGCGAGCGTTTTTCCCATCTCTTCATGGGGCTAGGTATGCATGCATTTATGTTCAGTTATTTCTAACTTGCTGTTATAGTATTTGCCTAAATTTCAAAGAAAGAATTCTCTAAGGTGGATAGGTTGTAAGCCCTCTGGAATTTAATTAGATTTAATTAGAATTAATTAGAGTAATCGTATTTAATTAGAAATTTAATATGATTAATTATGATTTATTTTGGTTATTAATAATTTCCCACTTTTATTTTGATTATTATCGATGCGTTACCGTGACTTTTAAATTAGGAGCACGAGACTAGTCATTTTCTCCAAACCAACTTGTCATACACGATCTACTCGAGACACTCTACACCCATGACCTTCGTGTCCCACTCAGACACACTCTCTTGTGCTTCATTTTTTTTGCACAACTTTTCAGACAATTGACCCAATTCCGATTTACCCCACCGAGTCACATTTAATTCCAACTTGTATTGGAGACACCATTTTGACCCCAACTGGTCGATCCAAGTGATGGACACGGACCATTTTGAGCCTACTACACACGTGCCACTTGTGTTCCATCCAATTTAGTCCCCGTGAACTATTTATTTATCAATGATTATAAATGGATAATTTAAGTCATTTAATTACCAGGACCCAATTAAACCCAATTGTGACCCAACCCGACCCATCGGGACTCAACCCAAGCACCATGACATCTCCCTTACATCATACATACACACACAACACCCTATAAATCCTACAAAACACCAAACACCAAAAACACACACATCACCATCACACCCTCTCTCATTTCCTTAAACAAATAACACACTCCCATCACCATCACCATCACTATCACTCCCTCTTTCTTCCCTCACCCAACCCATAACTAACAGCCAACATACCCCCTCTCCATTCGGTTCTCTCTCCTCCCTCTCATCATCTCTCTCATTCCTTCCCTCTTCAAAACCGAGAGCACCCCCCCCCCCCCCCCCACTTCTCCTTCTTCATCATCAACTCTTTCACCACCACCTCCACCTCCACAGCCGCACCACCACCACAGCTACCCTCTCCTCTCCTCCACCTCCTCCTAGTCCGACCACCACCACAGCCCCCCCCTCTAGGCCGACCACCACCACTCACCACTACCATTTCCTCCTTCCTCTCCTTCTTCATCATCATCATCTTCACCATACCACCACCCTCTTCATCACCACCCACCCTCACCACAGCCTCCCCCTCTCCTCTAGGCCGGGCACAGCAGCCCTTCCCCTTGGCCGGAGCACCACCAACCCCTTCACCATCAACATCACTCTATGGTATCCTCCTCCACTCTCCTTCTTCATTTTATTATGCATAGGTGTATACATATATATATATATATATATATATATATATATATATATATATATATATATATATATATATATATATATATATATATATATATTCTTCTATAAATAAATATGCAAATGTGTATGAATGTGCTATTATGTGAATGTGTGATTAATAGGGGTGTTCTATTTTATGTGGGTTTATGTGTAATGTAATGTAGGAATTAATTTCATAAGCCTTGTTGAAATGAATCCATGTATATACAATATTGTGTGAATATATATATATATATATATATATATATATATATATATATATATATATATACATATATATATATATATATATATATATATATATATATATATATATATATATATATATATATATACATATATATGTATTTCTTGTATGTATATACATATATATAAATATATACTTCTACAAGTACAAATGTATCAATGTAGTTTATGTGTATAAATTATAATGTATATACATTACATATATATATATATATATATATATATATATATATATATATATATATATATATATATATATATATATTTTTTTTATATATATATATATATATATATATATATATATATATATATATATATATATATATATATATATATATATATACTTTGTTACATCTTCTATAAATATATATATATATATATATATATATATATATATATATATATATATATATATATATATATATATATATATATAAATATATATATATATATATATATATATATATATATATATATATATATATATATGTATAAATACTCTTTCAAATATATATGTACATATTTTGTATAAATAAAAATGTATACTTGTCTCATTATGTATGTATATATATATATATATATATATATATATATATATATATATATATATATATATATATATATTTTTATATATATATATATATATATATATATATATATATATATATATATATATATATATATATATATATATATATATATATATATATATATATATATATATATATATATATATATATATGTATAATACTTTTATATAAATAGAAATGGAGATATATATATATATATATATATATATATATATATATATATATATATATATATATATATATATATACTCTTAGCCTCACTGTGTATATATGTACATATATATACACTCTTTCAAATATATATATATATATGTATAATACTTTTATATAAATAGAAATGGATACTTTGCCTCTATGTAAATATATATGCATATATATTTTCTCTAAACATATATATATATATATATATATATATATATATATATATATATATATATATATATATATATATATATACACCCACTTGTTCTCATTATCTATGGTGTATGTACTTTCTATATATGTATGCTCTATGTACATACGGACCATCTTGAATATAGGACTTACGTACATAAATTCTCATACTTGTATATATATATGCTCTAGGGATACTTGTGTATTATATATAAAATAGGATTTGTGTATGGATAATTTCTATGCTTGTACATATATACTTCTCATGAGCAACTTGTGGTTATGCCCTATTCTTGTAGGTGTATGTCCCTAACATGTAGGAAGAATTGTATGTGCACTTCCTTAGATAAAAGCAACTTAGTATTTAAATGTGGTATCCCGTACGAATAACGTACTTTCTACTTTGTGTGTGGATAGATGTATGGTCTTGGATGTTCATTGTGAGCCTTGGTTGTGTGATTGTAGGTCCTTTGGACGGCGTGATTGAGGCAGGGGGGACCGGAGCACTATTTGCACATTGCGGGATTGAAGACAAGTATACCTTGCCTTGTACTACTGTCTTTACATTTACATCATTATACTCTTGTTGGCGTAGATCTGATTAGTAGAGTCCGGAATTACCCCGGGCATAGTCGATGTTGACGTTGACACTAGGACTACCTACTTGGCCTAGTTATAGACGACGTACCCTTGGATTGTGGAGTTGTTGTCACAACTCCCTTGACCATGACACGTGTTAGGACACGGCGCTGAGTGAGATCAGATCATGTGTAACGCCCCAGTCCCAAAATACGTAGGACTAGTAACGTAGACATGCCAGCTGTATTCATACGAAGTATACTCCAATATATGGAACCCTCGTATGAATACATAAGTTGTAAAATGCAGTAGAACCATAACTAATCTCATCCACACAAAATAAATGAATAAAAGATATATGTCACGCCCCAGAACCAGAATACTGGAGAGCGGGGGCAGACATAGCCAGCTACGTATATTGAAATGGAAACCACCTCGATATACGGTCACGACTGTCTAGATATGTGAGGGTTTCCTACAAGCCAACAGTCTCTTATGGTCATGAACAAGCCTAGTGTCTCAATCACCACAAGTAAGTAAAGTCGCAAGATGTATGATCATTAAATATACAATAATAAGGCGTCCCAAATATTACATATTCAGCTGATCATGAAGCTAGTCGTACAAAATGTTAGGACTAGCAAGAGTTTAGTCATACATGATCAACCCTAGGATTTGTCAATCATGTTTACAGCCCGTAGGCCGACAATAAGTAAAAGTGCATCGAGCTAACAGGTGCTCGTCGGCTAAACGCCTCAAAAGAATAAATTTACAATAGAGTGTGCGAAACAAAATAGAAAACCCACTCGTAGCCCGGGTTCCTTCTAGTCGCCACCATTGGACTGGAAGCTTGGTAGATCCTCGGGAGCTGCTCCGAAATCTGGCCACACAAAACCAGCTGGGTCAACCCCAGAAAGAGCAAGTGCCACAAGGGGGCCACGAAATAAGAACAAAAGCCAGCAAATAGCACAAGAAAATCCAGTATTAAACTAAAATTACGAAAACATGTCAAGATGATATACGACGAGATAACCATGGAACTATTCTGATAGCCAGGTTACAACCCATAAACCAAACAAGGACGGGGTTGTAACCCTTCATCTGAACAGAGCTTGGTTTCCCACCATTTATCGGCAAGATAAGTAATGTAAGTAATCAAGACAGGAAGCAATCTTGCATGGGATCAAGACATGACTAGACTGGTTATACCTCATTCAATCAATCACGGCCAAGCAGATCCTACGGCTTACTACTTTAACTAACTAGGGTTATCACAGGCCTAATTACTAACAAGATGCAGTGAGATTGTTCCACAGCCACAAGCCCTGCAGACCATCCAGGCTACCTAGGACGAAAGATTAGGGTTGAATTCAGGTGGGTACATCGTCCAGGAGACAAATGTACCCTTAGATGACTTAGAGGGTGCAACACTCGACGGTGCGCTGGAAATGTGCCCTACTCGACGGCAGGCTACAGATCCCAAGAGCGCCCAGGTAACGGGATTGCCTGTAGCTGTGTCATCTCTTCATGACTACTGAGTTATTCTAGTTATTAACCTTAATCCATTTTAGTAGGTACTCCTGACCGTGGTACTCAGGAGTCCCATCCTAGACATGATGCGAGACTGGACAAGTGGATTTAACAAGCAAGCAAGAAAGAACCACCCACGGTGTCATGACAGGTCAAGTTAAATTATCAAGATAAATCATGTCAGGAGTGCGCCACGACGGGCCACTATCATGTCAGGTTGGTCATGTCAGGAGTGCACCACTACGGGTCACTGTCGTGTTATGCAAGTTCCTTGCCATACCAAGTCATGTACAATAGTCATTCCAAACATGTTAAGTAAAATCAAGTTCATGACAAAAGGCGTAAGGATATAAAATGGGCATAAAATATCTAATAAAATATCAATATACAGGACTATAGAAAAGCCAAGCTTAAAGAAATAAGACCAAAACTTCAAGAACCAATGGGTTAAGCAAGGGGTCAGGGGAGCAGCGTACGAAAAGTCACGCACGCTACAGGGAGCAGCTGCGTGAAAAGTCACGCACGCTCAAGGAAGCAGTGTACGTGAAAGTCACGCACGCTACAGGGAGCAGCTGCGTGAAAAGTCATGCACGCTCAAGGGAGCAACTGCGTGAAAAGTCACGCACGCTCAAGGAAGCAGTGTACGTGAAAGTCATGCACGCTACAGGGAGCAGCTGCGTGAAAAGTTACGCACGCTCAAGGGAGCAGCTGCGTGAAAAGTCACGCACGCTCAAGGAAGCAGTGTACGTGAAAGTCACGCACGCTACAGGGAGCAGCTGCGTGAAAAGTCACGCACGCTCAAGGGAGCAGCTGCGTGAAAAGTCACGCACGCTCAAGGAAGCAGTGTACGTGAAAGTCACGCACGCTACAGGGAGACACGCTTCCAACAGGAAGCGTACTCAAGCCTGCGTACGCAGCGCTAAATAGCGCGCGTAGCTCAGTGTGCGTGAGCTAAGAAGCTCTGCACACTGCTCACTGTCTTCTCCAAACAGCAAGAACACCAAGGAAGAACCCAAAGCTTCACAAGTTCATAACTTGGCCATCCGAACTCCAAATCCGGATTTCCAAGGCTCCAACTGGAGTGAAACTGAAAGCTCTTCCACATGAAAACATCAGAACTCAAAGAAAACCAACCAAAATGGATCAAAACATGTAAAATCCAAAATAGCAATAACTTAGATCTACATCAACAGAGACTCCAAATCATAAAAACCTAAGAACTAATGTTGATCTCCATGTCCTAAACTAGCAAATAGACAAAGAAAAAAGGGTCCTCATGTAGTGGCAAGATGCACTTGCCTAGGGTTAGGAGAGTTGTGGAGGAAGGAGAAGAAGAAAAAGGAAATTAATGGTGGGAGTTATGATGAGAGAGAGTGGTAGGTGGGGATATAAAGAAGGGGAGTTGTGGTGGGTTGAGGGTGTAGCATAGGGCTAGGGTATTCTAACACATGAAACCGAACCAAACCGAACCAACCCAATAAAACCGAGCCAAGCCAAAACCCAAATACGAGAAATACCAAAATTCCACAGGCTGAAAAAAATAAAAATACATGCCAAAAATCCAGATACGGGTAAAATACGAAATACGAAAAAATACGGGAAATACGGGAAATGAGGGTGACAACTCTACCCACCTTAAAAGAATTCCGTCCTCAAAATTTAATCAAGGAGCTAGAGATTGTCACGACAAGCTACACTAAGCACAGGCCAGTTACACTAAGCAGTTCAATCATACAATCATACAATGCAAGCAAGGAAGGGAAAATGTAAGGCATAAGAAAGATATTATACCTCACGAGTCAAACAGGTAGGGATATCGCGATCGGATGTCGTCCTCACGCTCCCACGTTGACTCACCTAGAGAGTGATGACCCCAAGCAATACGGACTAATTTAATTGTCTTGTTCTTGAGTATCTTCTCCCTCCGGTCCAATATAGACACGGGCCTCTCCTCATACGAAAGGTTGGTACCAACAACTAATTCCGAATGGTCTAGGATGTGGCTCGGGTCCGAAATATACCATCGTAATTGGGACACATGGAATACATTATGTACCTCACTTAGCGACGGCGGAAGAGCGAGACGATAGGATACATCTCCTACTCGCTCTAGAATATCGAACGGCCCTATATACCTAGGACTAAGCTTTCCCCGCACGCCGAAGCGAATGACGCCGCGGTTAGGCGAGATCCTAAGGAATACATGGTCGCCGACAGCAAATTCTAAGGGACGTCGATGAGCATCGGCCCAATGGCGCTGACGGTCCTGGGCAACTCGGAGGTGATCTCTGACCTTTCTGACCACTTCAACCGTCTGGAAAATCAATTCGGGTTCGAGCATCTGCCTCTCCCCGACATCGTCCCATGCTAGCGGGTATCTGCACTTCCTGTCATAGAGAGCCTCGAAGGGTGCCATCTGGATACTGGCCTGATAACTGTTGTTGTACAAAAATTCCACCAGGTGCAGATGATTCTCCCATGAACCGCCGAAGTCAAGGGTACAGGATCTCAACATATCTTCAAGAGTCTGGATTGTGCGCTCTGATTGACCATCCGTCTGCGGGTGATAAGCTGAGCTGAACTGAAGGCGAGTCCCCAAACTCTTCTGTAAGCTGCGCCAAAAGTGTGATGTGAATCTTGAATCCCTGTCTGAGGTGATGCTGACTGGCACACCGTGAAGCCTGACGATCTGCCTGAGATACATCTCTGCTAACTGCGCCGTCGACTGCCCAACTCTGAATGGGAGAAAGTGTGCCACCTTGGTAAGCCTGTCCATAATTACCCAAATAGCATCTCTGTCGGCCGGAGATCTGGGCAATCCAGTCACGAAATCCATGGTTATATGTTCCCATTTTCATTCTGGGATCGGTAAGGGTTGAAAAAGTCCAGCAGGCCTCTGATGTTCAGCTTTAACCTGTTGGCAAACCAAACACCGAGAGACAAACCGGGCTATCTCCCTCTTCATGCCATTCCACCAAAATGCTGACGGATATCACGGTACATCTTCGTACCACCCGGATGAATAGAATACTGTGAACTGTGGGCTTCTGTCATGACTTCCTGTCTGATATCTCCACTGGGTACACAAAGACGAGTACCGTGCCGAAGGGTACCGTCTTCATTGATACATAACTCTGGCCTTCTTCCTGCTTTACACTCTGCTCTGAGTCGCTGAATCTTGGAATCTGCTGACTGCGCCACCCGAATTCTCTCTACTATACTGGACTGAACCTGTAGGCTGGCCATCAATGCCACGCTGGTTGGAAGAACCACTTCAATTCCCATTTTCTGAAGATCTGCCAATAATTCTGGTTGTGCCGTCAGGAAATAAACTCCGGCTCTCCTGCTCAATGCATCTGCTACAATATTGGCCTTTCCGGGATGATACTACAAATCCATATCATAGTCCACCAGTAGCTCAAGCCATCTCCTCTGCCGCATATTAAGGTCCTTCTGGGTGAAAACATACTTCAAGCTCTTATGATCAGTAAAGATATCCACTCTATCTCCATACAAATAGTGTCTCCACAACTTCAAAGCAAACACTACCGCCGCCAATTCCAAGTCGTGGGTCGGGTAATTCTTCTCATGATCACGAAGTTGGCATGACGCATAAGATATTACCTTCCCATGCTGCATCAAGACACACCCCAATCCTCTGCCTGAAGCGTCGCAATAAACTGTGAATCCTCCGGTCCCATCAGGAAGGGTGAGAATGGGAGCCGTTATCAAACCTCGCTTCAACTTCTCAAATGATTCCTGACACTCTGCTGTCCAAACAAACGGCGCATCCTTGCGGGTCAACTGGGTCATCGGCGCTGAAATCCTTACAAAATCTGAAACGAACCGCTGGTAGTAGCCGGCCAATCCAAGGAAGCTGCGAACCTCTGCCACTGAGCTGGGTATCGGCCATGACTCGATAGCCACAATCTTCTGGGGATCCACTTTCACTCCTCCTCGGGTAATGATGTGACCCAAGTACGAAATACGATCGAGCCAGAACTCGTATTTACTGAACTTGGCGTACAACTGATGCTCCCTAAGTGTCTGAAGGACGACTCTGAGATGCTGCTCATGCTCTGCTTCACTCTTGCTGTAGACCAGGATGTCATCTAGGGACACGATCACAAATTGATCCAAGTAAGGCATAAAAATGCGATTCATGAGGTCCATGAATACGGCCGGCGTATTGGTCGCTCCAAAGGGCATAACAAGGAACTCCTAATGTCCATACCTCGATCTGAATGCTGTCTTGGGGATGTCCTGCTCTCTGACTCTGATCTGGTGATATCCTGACCGCAAGTCGATCTTCGAGAACACTGAAGCCCCTCTGAGCTGATCAAACAAGTCATCTATCCTCGGAAGAGGGTATCTGTTCTTGATTGTCACCAAATTCAAGGTACGATAATCAACACATAGCCTGGACGTACCATCCTTCTTTTTCACAAGAAGCATCGGGGCTCCCCAAGGCGATCCACTTGCACGAATGAATCCCTTGGTCCTCAGTTCTTCAATCATCTTGTATAAAATCTCCAAGTCTGAAGGCGCCATCCTGTAGACTCGCTCTGACACTGGTGCTGTCCCGGGAATCAAGTCTATAGTGAACTTAATCTCCCGCTCTGGCAGCATCCCTGGAAGCTCCTCTGGAAAGACATCTGGAAACTCTTCAACTATCCGAGGTAACTGCACTGCTGCTACTGCCATCCGCAATGCTGGAGAAGATGGCTCCACTGCGCCTCTGGAAAACGAAAACTCTGGCTCGCCGGGGATACTAAAGACAACCCTGCCAATATGGCAGTCTATTCTAGCATACTGGTTCCTTAACCAATCCATGCCTAGGACTACATCATAGTCTGCCATAGGAAACTCTATGAATCTAGCGAAGAACTCCCTACCGCTAACTACGATCCGACACGAGGAAAACACTCGATCTACTCCCACAAGGCCATTATCAGTAAGTATATTGAGCCTCACTGATAATGACTCGGGCTCCAATCCTATCCGTGTCGCGAATCGTGCAGACATGAATGAATGCGATGCACCAGAATCAAACAATACCGAAGATGGAAAGGAGTTGACGAGAATAGTACCTGCTACAACCTCACCTGGTGCAACTTCTTCTTCCATAGCCATCATCATGGCCTGACCTCTAGCTGCGGGTCCCCTCTGCTGGAACCCTCTCTGCCTACTCTGAGTCTGAGCTTGGGCTTGTGCATACTGCTGGGGGTGTTGTTGCTGGAATGCCTGAGACTGAGGTGGCAAGGGCCTCGAAGACTGATACTGCTGCTGCTGAACTGGTGCTGGGGCCGGTCCTCTCACCGAAGAGCTAGAAGGGTTGGATGTTGATGAACCACCCCTATTCGGGCAAGCCCCTATCCTATGATCTGCTGCTCCACAAGCCAGGCACAATCCCTGTGCCCTGCGATAGTCTGCCACCTCATGTCCTGGCTTTCTGCAATGAGAACATCCTATCGCGGAAGTCTGCTTCTGCTTCTGCTGCTGCGGGTACGTCGGGGTCGAATGCTGAACCGACGTTACTGAGGCCGTCCGCCTCAGAGTTCCAATGGTCAATCCCCTAGCTGCCGGGGCTGGAGCTGATGATTGGTGCATCTGACTGTGGGACCGCTTCCTGCTCCCGGTCCTATCCACGATCCTCTGGGAGGTATACTCATGCCTCCTAGCGGCTCTCAAAACTGCATCGAACGTCTGGTGCTCGAACTGCTCAACCGCCAACAAGATCTCCAAATGCAGTCCCTGCTGGAATCGCTGGGCCCTATCAAACTCGGTCGCCACCAAGGTGGGGGCAAACCTACTCAGCCTAGAAAACTCTGATGCATAACTGTCGACTGATCTGCCTCCTTGCTTCAAGTTGGTAAATCTGGTCTGTAGGTCGTACCGAACCACAGCATCGAAATACTTCGTCTGGAATCTCTCTCTAAACACTGCCCAAGCAATGGGTGCCACTAATCCCATGGCTTGCGCTGCCCACCAACTGCGAGCTAAATCCAACAACTGCAGGCATACCACCGCCACCTTCTCATTCTCGGGTGTCCTAGTTGCTTCCAGAATCACCTCCGTATCCTGAAGCCATGCATCCGCGACAATCGCATCCTCAGTGCCGTCGAAGAAAGGAGGGTTCAATCGCTTGAAGCTGTTCGCCGCCTGGTTCCCTGGATGTCCGCCTCTGGTCAAAGCATCTTGAACTGTCTGGTGTAGGGCGTCGCTTCGACGATCCTGGGAAGCTATCAAGGTTCTGATGAGGCCTACTAAGGTACCATAATCTGGCTCTGCGGGCTGGACGGGCCGAACTGGTGACTCTCCTCCAGTAGGTATTACTCTGGATGCTACCCCGGAATGCTGGACTTGATCTCCAGGTTGCTGCTGGTCCACATGAGGTGCTCCACCTCGCTGATCGGCAGGGTCAGGTACAGAGCCGCTGAGGAAGACGACACAGGGAAACAATAAGGAAGGACCAGGACAGATCAACGATACAAGCATGTAATCAGGGCAAGAATTTCAGGGGTTTGAAAATACGGGCGGAGATCAAGGGCGAATACTGATTGAGACATCTATTCGGTAAACCCTCACATTTCTTGATTGACAAGAACTGCATGGGCCACCACTTAAACCATGTCACGCCCCAGAACCAGAATACTGGAGAGCGGGGGCAGACATAGCCAGCTACGTATATTGAAATGGAAACCACCTCGATATACGGTCACGGCTGTCTGAATATGTGAGAGTTTTCTACAAGCCAACAGTCTCTTATGGTCATGAACAAGCCTAGTGTCTCAATCACCACAAGTAAGTAAAGTCGCAAGATGTATGATCATTAAATATACAATAATAAGGCGTCCTAAATATTATATATTCAGCTGATCATGAAGCTAGTCTACAAAATGTTAGGACTAGCAAGAGTTTAGTCATACATGATCAACCCTAGGATTTGTCAATCATGTTTACAGCCCGTAGGCAGACAATAAGTAAAAGTGCGTCGAGCTAACAGGTGCTCGTCGGCTAAACGCCTCAAAAGAATAAATTTACAATAGAGTGAGCGAAACAAAATAGAAAACCCACTCGTAGCCCGGGTTCCTTCTAGTCGCCACCATTGGGCTGGAAGCTTGGTAGATCCTCGGGAGCTGCTCCGAAATCTGGCCACACAAAACCAGCTGGGTCAACCCCAGAAAGAGCAAGTGCCACAAGGGGGCCACGAAATAAGAACAAAAGCCAGCAAATAGCACAAGAAAATCTAGTATTAAACTAAAATTACGAAAACATATCAGGATGATATACGACGAGATAACCATGGAACTATTCTGATAGCCAGGTTACAACCCGTAAACCAAACAAGGACCGGGGTTGTAACCCTTCATCTGAACAGAGCTTGGTTTCCCACCATTTATCAGAGGGTCCTCATGTAGTGGCAAGATGCACTTGCCTAGGGTTAGAAGAGTTGTGGAGGAAGGAGAAGAAGAAGAAGGAAATTAATGGTGGGAGTTATGAGGAGAGAGAGTGGTAGGTGGGGATATAAAGAAGGGGAGTTGTGGTGGGTTGAGGGTGTAGCATAGGGCTAGGGTGTTCCAACACATGAAACCGAACCAAATCGAACCAACCCAATAAAACCGAGCCAAGCCAAAACCCAAATACGAGAAATACCAAAATTCCACAGGCTGATAAAAATAAAAACACATGCTAAAAATCTAGATACGGGTAAAATACGAAATACGGAAAAATACGGGAAATACGGGAAATGAGGGTGACAATATAATATAATGATGATGAATTGTCTTGATACAATATGTTGCGCGGAGACAAATCTACTACCAACAAGTAAAGGAAAAAAATACATGAGAAAAGAAATGAATTTGGCGAGCGAAGCGAAGACGATCCAAATACAATCATCCTCGAAGAAATAGTGAAGATCACTGCTAGAGCTAGAACACCTGCGAAAGACAATAGCACACACCTGGAGAGAAAACCAGGTCCTCAGAGGGACGTAACAAGACACATAATATAATGCCATATAAACTGAATAAATATTGCTCAAATAAATAAGTCAATTGAATTATAACATGGTCCAATACGCACCTACTGAACGAGCGTACCAACCCCCCAACCAAACAAGGATATAAGATGGTAAACTAATTCACGGTGACGTATCTTTCCATGCTATGAAACCAATATAGTATCCGGACCCCAACAAGGTTCAATACCTTCTCATCGAAGTAGTAAGTCACACCTACAACCAAATAAGGACAAGATGTGACGAACTAATCCGCGACAAGTTATTGTTCCAAGCCACGGTCAGATACAAGTACCCAAACCAAAAGTACTCATACCTAACGGATAAAGGTAGCCTACCGTTCTAAGTGAAATGTAGTTAAGAACAATCCTTCCTACGCATGGGCCCTGGCTGAATAGGATCGGCAAAGTCCCCCCTTGGGCACCAGAGGCCCCATCAGTAAGAGCATGACGTTCCGCAGAATCGTCAGTGGCCGTCAGTAATCATGGGTCATTAATCCCGTATCTCCAGCGGAGAGTCCGGGTCACAAGGGAAGTGCATCGAAGCCCATACGCTAAGAAATTGTCCTCCCCGCCCAATGCCTACTTTGCTGTATCCACAACAGTAACCTCTATAACTGCTAAGTCAAACTAGCATGCAACCTCTATTAGCGGTTATTCCTATCGCACGGCTTGTACGTACTGGTGGCCAGTCAATCACGTACTTCCGTGTTCTACATGCGACACACAACTTCGTGGTACAACGTGTCAAGGCCATGAATGCAACACACAAAAGTGGTCCCTTAAATCTAGGTTTAATGTGTAAAAAAATAATACATAGCAGAATATAAATGAACAGTAAGTTCTAACAGGTTATGCCATGTATCACAGTTTATTTTGCATAAAGAAAATAAATAATGCATGAAATATGAGCTAAAATAAATAAACAGCAAATGACAAGGTGTCTTGCCTGGTAGAGCGCCTGGTGTGCTGCGATAATCAATGTGGCACGAACTTCAACTTCGGTGCAACTACTATGCAAGGTGATCTCGGACGATGACACGGATGGTTCCATTGGGTCCAGGACATGCGAATTAGTTAGGGTCGATATGAGGTAGTCTCGGACAGGCGAAGGAATAGGAATAATGGAACTTGTTGTTACGGACAGAAAGAAATCGAAGGGAATAATAATATATATAAATTAGAAAACTATTTATAATAATTGAAAACTAGTTTGAGTCTAAGTAATTATTGAAAATACTTAAAGTCAAGAAAAATCATTTTTTTGGCTAAACTCTAAGTTTTGTAAAGAATTTGTATTTTAGCTAAAACTATATTTTATAATGAAAAAATTTAAGTAAGTGCTAGGAAATATCAAGAAATTATTTAGAAAAAGAAAAAGAACAAGAAAATGATAATATAATAAAATAATGCTTGTCGAGGAGATATATGTATATATATATAGATACCAAAATTTATTTTGATGCCCATCATAATTTAAACAAATATATAGTATTGGGGATATACAATAATAATAACAAGTAGCAGTACTAGTAAAATTAAAATATTAATAAAGATAATAGTACATAACACTATATGCATATATCTACACCTACTTGATATCCTTATAAAAATAAAAATAATAATAATAATAATAATAATAATAATAATAATAATAATAATAATAATAATAAGGTGTATAAAGGAACATAAGAATAACAAAAACAAACTAACAAAACAAAAACAAATATTATAAACTATTACTGTTGTCTTCTCCCTAAGGAAATGAAAGAAAAAAAACACAAAAAAAAACTCAAACAGTGAGAGAACCAGAGCGAGAGAGATGGGAAAAGAGGCGGAGGAGAGAGTGTAATGACCCGCTCCGCCTTAGCGGAACGCCGATTCAAACGGCAAGTATAACGACTCAAACGAGCCGTCGACCCGAAGAGTTGGCATCGACCTGATGAAGAATCGATGCAAGGCTTATATTGGCCCGTCAAGATGAATCCAGACTTAGACTTTCAAAGGCGCGCTCGGAGTATCGCTCGGCCGATGCGAACATCGCTAAGGTGGGTGGCTCCGATGAACCTGTCTGTGCTTAGCCTAGACACATAACAATACGAACACATCACTGAAATCGCTAGGCGATAACACCGCGCATTCTAATAAAATAACCCAACGCACCTAGCTAAGGGATTAATCCCATCTTGTATGCTTGTATAGAATATGGAAAAGAACATGGAAAATGTGAGAACTCTCGCACCGTGCTCCACGCTCGTGCTAAGGCACGGGCTTACATTTCGAGTTCCCTATGCGTTCAACAATGAAACAATGAATGGATTACAACAATGAAACGGGAAGACTATCAACATAGTCGTTCCGAGTAGAGTATAGCAACATTGAAAGATTATGGGACCGATGGGTCGCCAAGGCGACTCCCGCACGGGAAGTTGCATAAAGTGTGAATGAAAGATTGAATGGATAAGTGAATAAATGAATGAACGAACAAACAAGTGAAAGAAAGAAAGGAAAGAAAGAATGAATAAAAGATAAGAAAGAAAGGAATGGTTAGCGACAGGTATGACGGGCACGTGCAGTGGGGCTCGCTACCCGCGCTGCACGGACGCCAACCTGGTCGATAACGCATTAAGGCTAAGGGTTAGCCTACGGCTCAGAGATAGCCGTTAAGTTAAAAAGACAAGTTAATACGAAATGGTCGTGGACAAACGGTACGAGCGAGGGGTGGCAAATGCTGTGACCGTAAAGAAAAAGGGATTCCGCGGCATGATCAAAGGGGGATATACCGGCCTAGGCGGAATCAAAAGGGGCTTACGGACAACCGGGGTGCGGGCTTGGCCACCACTGGAAACGTAAGTACGGGGTATTTCAAAGAGACTATCAAGGTGTTTCTGCCGCACGCTTCGATAGGTGAGAAATACCAAGGGGAGAACATATCCAAATTGGCTTGTGGTGCCAGCGACCGATGCATATAGATTAAGTGGGCTTTACTGGTGGCAATCCACGTGCAAGTCCTTGCATTAAAATCAAAGTAGTCTAAGTTAACTAAATGAAGGGCCTTATGAATATGCTTGAAATGTAACACACCAAATGATAATGAGAAATTCATGCAAGTGAGTTAGATAACGTGCTTACGACGTGCTAGAACCCAAGGCAGGGACACGCCCTTGACATTGAAAGTTCACTCGAATTACGTTATGTTATTACATATGAATTGTTGACTAACTTGATTTGCTTTGGACAGGGAAGGCCGGACGGTAAGTATGGGTAAGTCGTGCATGTATTTCCATGCGACACTTGAATTTGGCAACACGGGATAGGTTATGACATATGCCATGAAATTGATCCTAAGGCAAGATTAGAAAGACAATGAATGATAGAGATGCACAAAAGTAAATAAAACGTGTTTGGTAATGATAGCATTGTGGATGAGCTAGCCTCCCCACCAGTGCATAACAATGTACTGATAACCCCACAGTCTACTTGCAGGATGCAGGTATCGTCGGCGGGTGCGGAGCTTCCATCGAACGTGCTAAGGCGCGGAGCTATCTCTGGAGCCTTGGAGCGTTGCAAGGAGCTGAAGCACCCTATACATGACATAATATATCGGAACATCGCCATGAATCATTCCATGTTGTAAGCCACTTGGCACGCCTTTTATGTTTCAGAGAGAGAGAGCTTGAGCAATTTGTAATATCGGCCTAGCACCGCTTGTAAACTTCTTGAATATCAATAAAGAGTTTGAATTCGCTTCCACTTGTGTTCATTTACTTTCCTCTGCAAATGGGGACACTCTGTGCGACTCTGTGGCCTAGCTCAAATCGGTCGTTTCTGGATATAGCCTTGCACGGGCCCAACCTAGGCCCGTGCGGTATCACGCCTTAGCGAGGACGATCGCTCCTGCGGGAGCGGGGCATGACAGATTGGTATCAGAGTACGGCTATACGTCCTTGGACTTCATTTCGATTCGCTCAGTTTTGAAAGCTCATTGAAACAAAAGAAGTGTACGCTCTCTCTCATTGTGCCTTGGGATGTTCCATACAATAAGTCTAATATTTTTCAAAAGCTCGTACGAGTACTCAGTTGGACAGGATCGATAGGCGAAGGCCTTTGTGCCACCACGACGGACTTGAGTTGGAAGGAACCGATGCTAAGAGTTAGCAAACGCAGTGCGTGCTTGAATGAGCTTACGCTGACAGCAAACGAGTACACGAGACCAAAGTATAGTTCGAACGGGACGGTTATGCGGCACAACTTAGTTTGCGTGTTGCGCACCTCAACATTTTGGTGCAATCGAGTTGCGAGCGATATCAAGTACCGCTCGATCGGGAACAAAACTACACTTAGAGTGTATATCGATAGGAACGCTATCAAACTAACGCCTAGGAGTACGCGGAAAATTGATTTGGATTTTGAGGAATGAGCGAACGCGCAATTGGACATGTCGATCGGGAGTCGAATAACCTTTCGGGGATTAGTAGAATGACTTAACTCCGAGTGGTGTATGTGATAGCTTCGAGGAAGAATAAGAGTGAGCGTCGATGACCAATCGAGTGGCTCAAACCCTGAGTGGTGTATGGACGTTATAAAAAATTGTTCGAGCAAAACTAAAGGACTTAAGGATAGAACGAGTATGCCGGCGAGGCGATGCGATCGCGCAAAGCCTTAGAACACGTCACGCTTAGTTGGTCGTGACTTCGAATGTCCCGAACGAGATGTCGCTGGACAACTTGTTAATGGGCAACGCGAGTTAGAAAATGGGTCGGAACGATGAATGAAAATGAATGGTCTTGATCGAGGAAACTTAGAGGATCGCGTGTACGATTTCGGATTGATTCAAATGAATTATGACTTGAGTTTGAACAACGATCGTGAAACTAGCTTAAGGAATAGCAGTTGAACTTGATCTTGAATATTAAATAAAATTGTGAAATATCCAACTCGGACAACAGCATCAACGCACGACTCGAAATCGGTCGCAAAGGAAGATCGTCGGGTTACGCATATCGTCGATGGTATTGAGGCGTATCAAAGATCGATATGCGATAACTCGGGGGTACTCTGACTCGGCGAATGACGATCGTGCAAATGTCATTGTTCCGTTGGATGCTATACTTGGGATGTTAAAAACGTGTCGAGGAAAAGATAGATTTGGCTCGAGGATTTTCTAGTTGAATGAATGACGGTCGGACTATCGAATAGAGATCTTGGCTTGGAGGAAATGGAATGTTTGGATTTGCTTCGTTGATAACCACAACGTTGACGTTCTTGTCGTATGCGAGCGCAACTTCAGTCTCGCACATGCGTCCCGCCGACTAGGGCTATCACTCTGCGTGAGCGCTGGTATGGTGATTCATATAGCGGGAGTGATCGGCACTTGCATGGCGTGGTAATTCGTATGCTTCGACTTATGGTTTGACGTGAAGGTGGACTCGAGAATGAATTTATGTGCTTGAAAGATTGAACTTGAGGATTGAGTAGGTCCAATCCGCGTATCGAGAATGGGTTAGTCTAAAACTCAAACAAGAGTTACGCCCCGATGAGAATGATTATTCCGCGGGAGCGTGCATGGTGATTCATGAACCGCCGTAGATAATCGGACTCGCGTGAGATTGGGGTGCAATGTATTGTCGAGCTGGATGACCTCGTGATCGAATACATGAATTGGTTAGAACTGGTGATTGAACGGAATTGAATATATGCAACGTAAGTCTTGATGCGAATTAGGTGATCATGCTCGATGTTTAAAAATCTGAGTGACGCGAGCTTCGGTAGAAACTCCTGTACAAACGAAAAAATGGTTTGACCATAGGATTTGGGACGAGCGTCGTGCAACGACCTTGCACGATGAGCCAAGGACTTGACTTGTAACTATGACCCTGTGAGCTGACCTAGCGGATAGGTGGACGACCCTATGCCGAGTGATTGAACCTGTGCGATTGATATTACAATATCATCTGGATGGACGATAGACTTGTGACAACAAGACTTATAGTAGGACGGGGAACTGGGAGTGTACGTGAATGACGACGAGATTGGCCCCAAACAAAGGGAATGATAGGGATGGATGATGCGCAAGTAAAGTTGGGATAACGAATTGAATCGTTGATCGAAAGACGTACTTGACGATAGTGCAATACTTGGTCTTGAATCGGACTGAAATTACTTAGACTTGGTCGACCCCGCTAAGAAGAAATCGTATTGATTTTATTGTCAAGAGCGCTTGAGAAGCGAATCGGATAATCTCGAGGACCGAGATAAACGATATATGATACACACATGAGTTCGGTTTTAAATCGAAGTTAGCAAAACGATTGGCAAATCGAAACTATCATGAGTAGCTTATCCGACTTCGCTAGTCGCTAAGCCTGGTTGAAATGCACCTATTCAGGGGATGCCTTGAATGTGTGCACGATCCAAACTCAGCGATATGATGAACTCGAATGCAGCTGCAAGTGGGTGTTGAGATGCGCATGAACGAATAAGTGAGTTTGCCTCAGCCTACGACTTCGTATTTGACAAATTACAACGCACCTCGTGCGACCATTTCAGTCCCATGATACGTCGAAAAAAAAGCAACCGAGTTGGAGAAACACTTGAATTAAATAAGTGCCATCAACTCTAAAATGAATGAAAAGTTATCCAATAAAAATTGACCAAACGTATGCGACACGGAACTTGGAAAGGTACCGAGCATTATTCGATGCCATCGAACGATAGAGCCGTTCGATAGAATTGTCTATAAAACACGATGACACGAGTTAAGGAATGGTAGGATGACCTGCACTCAGTAAGTCTCGAGGACGAGACTTATTTTGAGTGGTGTATTATGTAATGACCCGCTCCGCCTTAGCGGAACGCCGATTCAAACGGCAAGTACAACGACTCAAACGAGCCGTCGACCCGAAGAGTTGGCATCGACCTGATGAAGAATCGATGCAAGGCTTACATTGGCCCGTCAAGATGAATCCAGACTTAGACTTTCAAAGGCGCGCTCGGAGTATCGCTCGGCCGATGCGAACATCGCTAAGGTGGGTGGCTCCGATGAACCTGTCTGTGCTTAGCCTAGACACATAACAATACGGACACTATCACTGAAATCGCTAGGCGATAACATCGCGCATGCTAATAAAATGACCCAACGCACCTAGCTAAGGGATTAATCCCATCTTGTATGCTTGTATAGAATATGGAAAAGAACATGGAAAATGTGAGAACTCTCGCACCGCGCTCTATGCTCGTGCTAAGGCACGGGCTTACATTTCGAGTTCCCTATGCATTCAACAATGAAACAATGAATGGATTACAACAATGAAACGGGAAGACTATCAACATAGTCGTTCCGAGTAGAGTATAGCAACATTGAAAGATTATAGGACCGATGGGTCGCCAAGGCGACTCCCTCACGGGAAGTTGCATAAAGTGTGAATGAAAGATTGAATGGATAAGTGAATAAATGAATGAACGAACAAACAAGTGAAAGAAAGAAAGGAAAAAAAGAATGAATAAAAGATAAGAAAGAAAGGAATGGTTAGCGACAGGTATGACGGGCACGTGCAGTGGGGCTCGCTACCCGCGCTGCACGGACGCCAACCTGGTCGATAACGCATTAAGGCTAAGGGTTAGCCTACGGCTCAGAGACAGCCGTTAAGTTAAAAAGACAAGTTAATACGAAATGGTCGTGGATAAACGGCACGAGCGAGGGGTGGCGAATGCTATGACCGTAAAGAAAAAGGGATTCTGCGGCATGATCAAAGGGGGGATATGCCGGCCTAGGCGGAATCAAAAGGGCTTACGGACAACCGGGGTGCGGGCTTGGCCACCACTGGAAACGTAAGTGCGAGGTATTTCAAAGAGACTATCAAGGTGTTCCAGTCGCACGCTTCGATATGTAAGAAATACCAAGGGGAGAACATGTCCAAATTGGCTTATTGTGCCAGCGATCGATGCATATAGATTAAGTGGACTTTGCTGGTGGCAATCTACGTGCAAGTCCTTGCATTGAAATCAAAGTAGTCTAAGTTAACTAAATGAAGGGCCTTATGAATATGCTTGAAATGTAACACACCAAATGATAATGAAAAATTCATGCAAGTGAGTTAGATAAAGTGCTTACGACGTGCTAGAACCCGAGGCAGGGACACGCCCTTGACATTGAAAGTTCACTCGAATTACGTTATGTTATTACATATTAATTGTTGACTAACTTGATTTGCTTTGGACAGGGAAGGCCGGACGGTAAGTATGGATAAGTCGTGCATGTATTTCCATGCGACACTTGAATTTGGCAACACGGGATAGGTTATGACATATGCCATGAAATTGATCCTAAGGCAAGATTAGAAAGACAATGAATGATAGAGATGCACAAAAGTAAATGAAACGTGTTTGGTAATGATAGCATTGTGGGCGAGCTAGCCTCCCCACCAGTGCATAACAATGTACTGATAACCCCACAGTCTACTTGCAGGATGCAGGTATCGTCGACGGGTGCGGAGCTTCCATCGAACGTGCTAAGGCGCGGAGCTATCTCTGGAGCCTAGGAGCGTTGCAAGGAGCTGAAGCACCCTATACAGGACATAATGTATCGGAACATCGCCATGAATCATTCCATGTTGTAAGCCACTTGGCACGCCTTTTATGTTTCAGAGAGAGAGAGAGAGCTTGAGCGATTTGTAATATCGGCCTAGCGCCGCTTGTAAACTTCTTGAATATCAATAAAGAGTTCGAATTCGCTTCCACTTGTGTTCATTTACTTTCTGCTGCAAATGGGGACACTCTGTGTGACTCTGTGGCCTAGCTCAAATCGGCCGTTTCTGGACATAGCCTTGCACGGGCGCAACCTAGGCCCGTGCGGCATCACGCCTTAGCAAGGACGATCGCTCCTGCGGGAGCGGGGCGTGACAGAGAGAGAGTGGCGGAGAGAAGCTGGGAGAGGGAAGTGGCTCGGGCGCCGGTGAGGGAAGGCGGCGGAGATCGGCTTGGGGTCGGAAGGGCGGCAAAATCGAAGGATTTTTGGGGGATTCGTCGGCAGAGCAGGCGGCGACGGCACGGATGGCGGTGGCGCTGGACGGGAGTGGAGATCGGCGTTTGGGGCGTGCGGCTGAGGCGGTCGGAGAGGTCGGAAGATTGGAGAGAGTAGCGGCGGCGGGAGGCTGTCCGTGAGAGCAGCGGGACCGGAGTAACGCTGCGGCGGCGAGAAACGATGGGGCTGATGGGAAAAGGGGTCGGGCTCAGCACAAGGAGACGGTCGGCGGGAGCTCGAGAAGCGGCGGATCGGGTCTCAGGCGGTACGGCGCGCTCGCCGACGCGGGGCGCGGGGGTGGCGGTCGACTCAGGTGAGGTTAGGGTTAGGGTTTTCTTTCTATTTTTCTCTTCTCTGTTGTCATGGTGAGGTGTTGGACGAGAGTCGATGAGGGTTGGCGGAGTGACGGGGGTGGTCTGGGTGGTGTTGGCGGCAAGGGAAGACTGTGGTGGTTGCGGCGATAGTGTTGGTGCTGTGGATGATGGTGCCGGTGGAGGTCATTGGCTATGGCGGCGCGGTTGCCACGGCTCGGATGGTGTTGGGACGGCCGGGGAAGGTGGCGAGGCTGCTGGGTTCGGGTGGTGATGATGGAGAATGGTCGGAGGCTGGTAGGCGGGACTTGGTCGGGATATTGTGGCGGGGTGGCCTGGTGGTGGCTATGGCCGGAGGTCGGAGATTCGGGTCGGAAAGAAGGGGGTGAGCGTGGAGGAGGCAGGGCGTGTCGGCAGCGGGTGAAGGTGGACGGGTTAGAGGGATAGGGATAGGGTTAGGATTTGTTGGTGTCGGGGTGTGTCCGACACGGAAAAGATAATGTAATTGTAAATATGGAATAAGAACGGGAAGGGGACACGGACACGGACACGATGCACTCACTTTTGGTTGTGGAGAATTGGCTTATGGAAAAAAAATAATGGATGAGTACCTGCCTATTTATAGGATGTGGGAATTCCCATTAAGATAAGGATTAGGATATTTAAACCCAATTTAATTTAAAGCAATAATCAAATCCAAATTCAAATTAAATCCACTTTAGATCTAATTAAATTTAGATCCTTTAGTTTAAAACCAAATGAGATAATTCAAATTCCAAATATAGATATTAATTTAATCTATTTAAATAATCCAAAGATTAAATCAAGATTTAAATTGCAACAATATTTTCAAAATATATTTTCCAAAAATACCAATAATAATAATTTTGAAACTAATAAATATATCTTTTTGAATAATAAAATATTAATATTAATAAATCTCGAAAATTACATCTTTATTTAAAATAGACTAATAAATAATTACAAAATATATGTATGCACAAATAATGCATACATGATTATGCTTTTTCTAGTATACAATAAAATATTATTTATGATTAATAACTGCTAAAAATAAAAGACTTTTATAGCAAGAATAATAATTATATAATATTTTGAAAGTGTAGAATAAAATAGAAAAAAAATGTCTTTCTAAAATATGTACGCTCGTACATATTCGCACTCGACGAGCAACTACAAAAAATAAAATTTCGTGCGCGACGTACAATACGACTATGCGACGTACAATACAAAATTTTAAATCAGTACCAAATTTAATTAAAAAAATAATAGAAATTTAGGGGTTTTACATCCTACCCAACTTAAAAGAATTTTGTCCTCAAAATTAAGAATTCGTAGGGGGTGAGAAGGCACAACGGTAGATAGAAGGGTTCCTTAAGGAAGTTTATATGGTCGTAGTCTAGGTTGAGGATATGATTAAGAGACGATTGTAATCACTCTTAAATCCAAGTGATTAGTATGTCAAGATTGTAGACTTAGGGTCGAGGGAAAGGTCGAGGAGTTTATGATGAAGACATAGCAATGTCGAGTGGTAATAGTCATAATTGATAGGACAGCTAGAGGAATTTCAAGTACAAGTGCCTTCGTCCTTCCAAAATCGGTGAAGGCGAAAGCGAATTAAGGAGTTCAATGACGACATTATCAATTACGAATACATGGTTCAAAGGCGGTCGTATATATTTCAAAAGAATCGTCAAGGCAGTCGTGGATGGGATCCCAAGGGGTAAGTTTAACTATATCACATCCACGTAGATTGAAAAGGCGAACCAAAGAGCACTCGGTTGATCAGACCATCATGCACCGGTTCTGATTAGACAATATGTTAAGTGGGTCGACCCAAATAACATATGTCTTGAACAAGCTCGAAAAGGAATAAGCTTGGAAAAACTAGGCTATATTAGCATCATTAGTTAAGATGGTAAAAACATAAGCACGAGAGATTTAAGATTGAAATAAAGAATAAATATGAATATTCTATGAGTCATAGGAATCTAAGTCTTGTTTATTCCTATACCATCATTCTACGATTTTATTGACCAAGGCTTGGTTGACCAAATTGGTTAAATTCTTCTAGTCTCTATCGTCTAGAAAATACAATTTATATTCCCTTAAGGGTGTGTCCGGTCATGGGGTATTCTACCCAAGTTAAAGAATTAAGCTAAGGGTGTTGGGACATCTAACTAGTAGGGTCAATCCCTAGCAAGCACGAAGGGAAGATAAGAATAATGATAAAAGGAATCAAGCAAGATGCAATCGATGAGTCGATCGAATATGGAATCGAGGAAAAAGGTCAAGTTTGTGGATGAGATCCTAGACTTCTAATCCTATTCGCAGGCTTGTTTGGTACGGTAAAGTAACCAAACAATTTATCTTGACCTGCATGGGCCACCATAAAAACATGTAATGCCCCAGTCCCAAAATACGTAGGACTAGTAACGTAGACATGCCAGCTGTATTCATACGAAGTATACTCCAATATATTGAACCCTCGTATGAATACATAAGCTGTAAAATGCAGTAGAACCATAACTAATCTCATCCACACAAAATAAATGAATAAAAGATATAATATAATGATTATGAATTGTCTTGATACAATATGTTGGGCGGAGACAAATCCACTACCAACTGGTAAAGGAAAAAAATACATGAGAAAAGAAATGAATTTGGCGAGCGAAGCGAAGACGATCCAAATGCAATCATCCTCGAAGAAATAGTGAAGATCACGGCTAGAGCTAGAACACCTGCGAAAGACAATAGCACACACCTGGAGAGATAACCAGGTCCTCAGAGGGACGTAACAAGACACATAATATCATGCCATATAAACTGAATAAATATTGCTCAAATAAATAAGTCAATTAAATTATAACATGGTCCAATACACACCTACTGAACGAGCGTACCATCCCTCCAACCAAACAAGGACAGGAGATGGTAAACTAATTCATGGTGACGTATCTTTCCATGCTATGAATCCAATATGGTATCCGGACCCCAACAAGGTTCAATACCTTCTCATCGAAGTAGTAAGTCACACCTACAACCAAACAAGGACAAGATGTGACGAACTAATCCGCGACAAGTTATTGTTCCAAGCCACGGTCAGATACAAGTACCCAAACCAAAAGTACTCGTACCTAACGGATAAAGGTAGCCTACCGTTCTAAGTAAAATATAGTTAAAAACAATCTTTCCTACGCATGGGCCCTGGCTGAATAGGATCGGCATAGTCCCCCCTTGGGCACCAGAGGCCCCATCAGTAAGAGCATGATGTTCCACAGAATCGTCAGTGGCCGTCAGTAATCATGGGTCATTAACCCCGTATCTCCAGCGGAGAGTCCGGGTCACAAGGAAAGTACATCGAAGCCCATACGCTAAAGAATTGTCCTCCCCACCCAATGCCTACTTTGTTGTATCCACAACAGTAACCTCTATAACTGCTAAGTCAAACTAGCATGCAACCTCTATTAGCGGTTATTCCTATCGTACGGCTTGTAAGTACTGGTGGCCAGCCAATCACGCACTTCCGTGTTCTACATGCGACACACAACTTCGTGGTACAACGTGTCAAGGCTATGAATGCAACACACAAAGGTGGTCCCTTAAATCTAGGTTTAATGTGTAAAAAAATAATACATAGCAGAATATAAATGAACAGTAAGTTCTAACAGGTTATGCTATGTATCACAGTTTATTTTGCATAAAGAAAATAAATAATGCATGAAATATGAGCTAAAATAAATAAACAGCAAATGGCAAGGTATCTTGCCTGGTAGAGCACCTGGTGTGCTGTGATAATCAATGTGGCACGAACTTCGACTTCGGTGCAACTACTATGTAAGGTGATCTCGGACGATGACACGGATGGTTCCATTGGGTCCAGGACATGCGAATTAGTTAGGGTCGATATGAGGTTGTCTCGGACAGGCAAAGGAATAGGAATAACGAAATTTGTTGTTACGGACAGGAGGAAATCGAAGGGAATAATAATATATATAAATTAGAAAACTATTTATAATAATTGAAAACTAGTTTGAGTCTAAGTACTTATTAAAAATACTTAAAGTCAAGAAAAATCATTTTTTGGCTAAACTCTAAGTTTTGTAAAGAATTTGTATTTTAGCTAAAACTATATTTTATAAGGAAAAATTTTAAGTAAGTGCTAGGAAATATCAAGAAATTATTTAAAAAAAGAAAAAGAACAAGAAAATGATAATATAATAAAATAATGCATGTCGAGGAGATATATGTATATATATATAGATACCAAAATTTATTTTGATGCCCATCATAATTTAAACAAATATATAGTGTTGGGGATATACAATAATAATAATAAGTAGCAGTACTAGTAAAATTAAAATATTAATAAAGATAATAGTACATAACACTATATGCATATATCAACACCTACTTGATATCCTTATAAAAATAAAAATAATAATAATAATAATAAGGTGTATAAAGGAACATAAGAATAACAAAAACAAACTAACAAAACAAAAACAAATATAATAAACTATTACTGCTGTCTTCTCCCTAAGGAAATGAAAGAAAAAAAACAAAAAAAAACTCAAACAGTGAGAGAACCAGAGCGAGAGAGATGGGAAAAGAGGCGGAGGAGAGAGAGAGTGGCGGAGAGAAGCTGGGAGAGGGAAGTGGCTCGGGCGTCGGTGAGGGAAGGCGGCGGAGATCGGCTTAGGGTCGGAAGGGCGGCGAAATCGGAGCATTTTTGGGGGATTCGTCGGCAGAGCAGGCAGCGGCGGCGCGGATGGCGGTGGCGCTGGACGGGAGTGGAGGCCGACGTTTGGGGCGTGCGGCTGAGGGGGTCGGAGAGGTCGGGAGATGGGAGAGAGCAGCGGCGGCGGGAGGCTGTCCGTGAGAGCAGCGGGACCGGAGTAACGCTGCGGCGGCGAGGAACGGCGGGGCTGATGGGAAAAGGGGTCGGGCTCAGCGCAAGGAGGCGGTTGGTGGGAGCTCGGGAAGCGGCGGATCGGGTCTCAGGCGGTGCGGTGCGCTCGCCAACGCGGGGTACGGGGGCGGCGATCGACTCAGGTGAGGTTAGGGTTTGGGTTTTCTTTTTATTTTTCTCTTCTCTGTTGTCGTGGTGAGGTGTTGGCCGAGATTCGATGAGGGTTGGCGGAGTAACGGGGGTGGTCTTGGTGGTGTTGGCGGCAAGGGAAGACTGTGGTGGTTGCGACGATAGTGTTGGTGCTATGGATGATGGTGCCGGTGGAGGTCGTTGGCTATGGCGGCACGGTTGCCGTGGCTCGGATGGTGTTGGGTCGGCCGGGGAAGGTGGCGAGGCTACTGGGTTTGGGTGGTGATGATGGGGGATGGTCGGAGGCTGGTAGGCGGGACTTGGTCGGGATATTATGGCGGGGTGGCCTGGTGGTGGCTATGGCCGGAGGTCAGAGATTCGGGTCGGAAAGAAGGGGGTGAGCATGGAGGAGGCAGGGCGTGTCGGCAGCGGGTGAAGGTGGACGGGTTAGAGGGATAGGGATAGGGATAGGATTTGTTGGTGTCGGGGTGTGTCCGACACGGGAAAGATAATGTAATTGTAAATATGGAATAAGAACGGTGAGGGGACACGGACACAGACACGGACACGATGCACTCACTTTTGGTTGTGGAGAATTGGCTTGTGGAAAATAATAATGGATGAGTACCTGCCTATTTATAGGATGTGAGAATTCCTATTAAGATAAGGATTAGGATATTTAAACCTAATTTAATTTAAAGCAATAATCAAATCCAAATTCAAATTAAATCCACTTTAGATCTAATTAAATTTAGATCCTTTAGTTTAAAACAAAATGAGATAATTCAAATTCCAAATATAGATATTAATTTAATCTATTTAAATAATCCAAAGATTAAATCAAGATTTAAATTGCAACAATATTTTCAAAATATGTTTTCCAAAAATACCAATAATAATAATTTCAAAAATAATAAATATACCTTTTTGAATAATAAAATATTAATATTAATAAATCTCGAAAATTACATCTTTATTTAAAATAGACTAATAAATAATTACGAAATATATGTATGTACAAATAATGCATACATGATTATGCTTTTTCTAGTATACAATAAAATATTATTTATGATTAATAACTGCTAAAGACAAAAGACATTTATAGCAAGAATAATAATTATATAATATTTTGAAAGTGTATAATAAAATAGAAAAAAAAATATTTTTCTAAAATATGTACGCTCGCACATATTCGCACTTGACGAGCAACTACGAAAAATAAAATTTCATGCGCGACGTACAATACGACTATGCGACGTACAATACAAAATTTTAAATCAGTACCAAATTTAATAAAAAAATAGTAGAAATTTAGGGGTTTTACATCATGGCACGCGCTGTCGATCTCGACTGGCCATCAGTGTGAATGGCTCGTGTGACGACACATATAGGGTAGTGATGGTCCTAGATAGCTGACTCTTCATAGAGAGTAGATGTTGGGTCGTGGATGCGACTTATACATCACGGGGCGGAAAAGACAACCAGTAGGCGTATGAGACAGACAGTTACATTATTTTATGTTAGCCTCAATGGGGGCCCGGTTATGGGCATGGACCCTTACTAGTAGGTATATCCGGCAGCGGCCACTATCTGTGCGCTAGGTTTGGTCAGGAGGTACGCTAGTATTGTGCTAATCGGCTCATGATCCGACGCTCGGCCCGTGTTCCGACGCAAATCCTTCGGCTCGTGATCCGACGTCGGCCCGTGCTTCGACGACATTATTTTCACCTACCCATACGTTCCAAAGTTGTCTTTATATGCATTCACTTAGATTGGTTAGCACTCCCCCTTATGTTAGATCAGTATTTACTTTATGGTATGTTCCTATTTGTATCTTGCTATGTCCCCTGAGGACCTGGTTCTTTTCCAGATCCTGACGAGCATACATACTCGACGATTTACGGTGCCGGAGCTGAGGCGGGAGACTTTGCTGAGGACTACGAGGTCTACCCCAAGGAGTTCCCTTGACCTCGGTATGCTGCTACTTGGGCTGGGAGTTTCATATCTAGTTAGTTGATACTCTTAGCTAGTTATCTTCCATTCATGTACTTTTATTTTGATGTACTGTGGGATTGTTTCCATCAGACCTGTATTTCCTTTCAGTTGTATTTGGATATTCTGACTACTCTGTGTTTATATTCAGCACTTTCTTTCTATGATATTTGTGGATGAGATTTAGATATTGTCTGTGTTTGGTTAGTTACTTTTACAGCGTAGTACGCCTAAGTGAGTCCATTAAATTGGGTAGCTCACTCTAGGTCGTATCAGCTGGCCAGATTAGGCCCTAATCCCAAACATTTGGGAGTGGAGCATGACACGTATCGACTTCGTGGACGTATGGGCTTTGACGGAATTCAAATTGGTTGCGTGTGCGCGACGAATTTGATGGGTATCCGTCAAAATTCACCGTATTGACCTTTTTGGAAATTTGTCAATGACTTTGTGCACTCTCATCATATTGAGACGAAACTTGCGCCAACAGGACCGTATCATTTTTCTGGTCCTGTATGCCAAGTTTGGTCAGAATCTGAGAAGGTCGACCAGAACGCTATTTTGGCGGGCCCGCGACCCGATCCAACGGGCGAATTTGTGCAGGGCCCACCGGAATCCAACTTTGGACATACAGTTAGGTTCATCTCGTCAAACCAAACCTGTAGACATATAGTTTGATAACTTTAGAGACCGTAGGTTCTAGCACGCTTTTCGGTGCAAAATGGATCCAACGACGGACACTATTTTGACCCGAAATTACCGTTTTGCCCCTGTGTCCAGAATTGGACTTATGGATAGGCTATTCTAGCTATTTTGACTATTCTGAGAATGCCAATAATGTCTGTTTCAGCATTAGGAGACTGTTGTGTGAGTTGACCGTTCGTTGCTCTTCGAGTGGTTTGTAGTTCAATTTTCTCAGCTCAGGACCTCAGGCAAGTACATTCTCTGATAGTTTTCGTTGCTTTGATATCTATTATATCCGATTCAGTTGTAGTGATATACTTGATTCTCGACACGAGGATACACGGACTAGTATATGTGAATCTCGTCATGAGATGTCATTCCTAGTTTACCTGGTATATGAGTACATTGTTCGATATTGTTTCCTGTACTTGTATAGACACCAATTTGGGAGTAGGATGGCCCCCTGCTCTTCGAATCCTGTGTCATGACCTGTCATGTCTGGATTCATTATACTACTCGAGGATGGGGAGTTATTAGAGGTTATGTGATTATTACCCCTACTTGTTTATTACTTGTACATAGCTCCACCCTCACAACACGTAGGGTACAGCTTGACCTTATACTACTTGTGTATAGCTTTCCATTTTGGCCGGCCAGATCCCTACACTATTATACTACCTGTGCATAGCCGGTCAAATGGAACAGCCTGATCTTGACCCAAGCCGATCACATAACGCTCTAATATCTCATGGCACTTTCTTTTTTTATGTATACATCATACCTCAGATTACTTTCCATTGTTTATATTCTAGTTTTATCTTATATCTCACACATGACATGATATCCAGTCCTCTTGTACTATTTTACTTTAAGTCTTGATATTTCATCTTGTATTTCATTATAATTATCTCTTATAGTATTTGTCAATTCATATGGAACTGCTGTTAGCGTTTATACTTGCTCATATCCTGACAGGATAACCCCCGTTGTTTTTCAGAGGATTTAGTTGCAGATTGCCCGACCTACTACGGGTTTGGCATAGATGGAGCCTACGACCAGGACCAGCCTCTGGACCCGGTGCTCGTAGAGGACGCACCGCCAGTAGTGACCTAGTTTACCTAGATTTTGTCTGGATTACATTCCAGTTTGATACTTTGAGACTTGCAGTATTTATTTGGGATATTGTTTTATGTCTTGGATTCTGAACTTGTAATTGTGGCTCGGCACTATTTCAGACTATTTACTTCATCTTTATCTTTATCTTTATCTTCGTACTTATCTTCCTTAGATTATGTGATTGAGTGGTGATTATATTCCTCCGTGTGGAGATGACAGGTTATATTATTGTGTCTTAGATTCTATATATTTTAGATGACCTTTACAGCGTTCTACCGCCGATACTACAGCGTTGGCTGGACGTACCCACGTGCTCGTGCCCCTAAACAAGGTGCGGGTTGTGACACATATGGCATCTATAATCCCCCGATATCTATCAAACAACCACAAATTAAATAATCAAGCAATATTATACTATAACTTAAGAATTTTTGATAAATTCTAGACAGCACGATCGTTCGTCACCCTGAAATAGGAAGAGACGAAAATCAATAGTTCGAAAGGCAAAGAAGAATAATCGAGAGCAAATACGAAGTTTCAAGGACGTTAGAGAAATTTTTAAAAGAATTTTCAAAGCAGTGTGGATTGAGATTTCTAAGGGTTTAGTCAAATTTGCAAGCTCGTATCAGTACAGTAACGTAACCGATACGATATACTCTGACCTGTATGGGCCACCAAAAAAACTTATCACGACCCGTACCCACTTTTCGTACCCGAGCTCGTGAGCAAGCCAGCTACGTATCTAGCAGACTCCAGCCCATATCGAATACGTAATCGCTGTCTAGACTATGGTATCACGCCTAATCATGGCAAGACAAACTATATCTCAATCCACAATAGAAATATAAAACATGAATGAACACTATGGGTCGTGGTCTGCAGCCTACTAGCATATATGTCTGATTCGACTCCACAAAAGAACAAGAGTCTATAAACTAAACTAACAAGTAGAGTATATCATGATAAGGAACATAAGGCACATGAGGATAACAAAATGAATATCACTAACAATACCTAAATCATGCAGACGTGATCAACTACCATCACGATCCTCTAAATACTCCGTGTAATCCACTATCTGAAGAGATCATCGGGTCCTCAGGATAGCAAGACACATAAAATATGCCTATCTAACAGTTTATCATGCATGAAAAATAAACAGGAACGAGACAGAAACTGACAAGTGACTACTAACAAATAACTACCGACAAGTAACTGCGAACATGGACATGAGAACAACTACGCATAAATGAACTGCTGGAAGTAACAAGTGAACAAGAGATCAACGGATACCAAACCCTCGCCCCGAGTGGACTCGCAGGTTTGAACTAATGACTAACCCTCGCCCCGAATGTGGACTCGCAGGTAAGCTTACGAGAAATACCCTCGCCCCGAGTGTGGACTCGTAGGTACAAATAGATCAAGACAAACACCCTCGTCTCGAGTGTGGACTCGCAGGTGTAAACGGTCAACCCTCGCCCCAATTGTGGACTCGCAGGTTGAGAAAATGAAACAAAAATTAGCAGTTTAGTTACACGCACTCACTTCACGACACGATACGACTTAGTCAAGGTAGTTGTGACAACCCGGTACAACTCAGTCAAGACACATGTAAGGACAAGTCTCGTATAGTCTGTAATGTCAAACTCTGGACCACGACGACATATAAACGAGACAATAAGTAATATACATGATATGAAGAAAAGCATACCAATCAAATCAATCCAATAAAACTAACTAATGACATATAACTACTAGACAAAGAAATAAGCATGCAATAAACTGTAGAGGAAGGCAAGGTATACTTGTCTGGTGGTTGCACGAAGAACCAACAATATACCGTCAACGGGTAAGCCATAAGATCCAAATCTCACAACTATCTCCGAAAGCCAAAATAGACATTACCAATATTTTTAGAATTGTCAAATTAGCTAGAATTGTCTGTCCATAAGTCCAATTCTGGAAATAGGGGCAAAACGGTAATTTCTGGTCAAAATGATGTCCGTCATTGGACCTGCTTTGCACCGAAAAGCGTACCAACATCTACGGTCTCTAAAGTCGTCAAACTATATCTCTAAGGGTTTCGTTTTTCAATACGAACCCAATCGTATGTCCAAAGTTGGATTCCGGTGGACCGTGCACAATTTCGCCCATTGGGTTGGATTGTGGGCCTTCCAAAATAGCGATCCGGTCGATCTTCTCAGAATCGGACCTTCTCAGAATCGGACCAGAAAAATGACATGGTCCTGTTGGCGCAAGTTTCGTCTAGAGATGACGAACGTGCACAAAGAAATTGACTAATTTGTAAAGAGGTCGATATGGGGTATGTCGACAGATACACAACGATTTCGTCGCACACACTGCAGCGAAATTGAGTTCCGTCGAATCCCACACGTCCGCAACATCTGTACGCGTCTTTCGATGATTACGGGTTGCGACCACGTCGTCCGGTTTGTCGGAGCGCACACCGTATCGATAATTTTTCATAAAAGTTATAAGGTTTTGAAGACAGTTTTTAGTCAACTTGGGAAGCAGATTTCTCGGCGCTAAGTCGATGATTTCGACTTCTGCAAAAAGATTTCCGAAGGCCTATAGGTTGCCAAGGATTGTCTCTAAGTTTAATTTTTATAAACCTAATATCCTGTTCATAAGCTGTCATCCAAAATAGGGTCTCGAAATAGGTAATATGTTTTATGAATCGTTGTTTTTCGTGATTTTCCAAGAGATTTCCTGGACAACATATTCCAGTAGAATTTAATCTACTTGAAGGGGTTTGATCTTGGTTATGTTGACTATCCAATGAAACAACTGGATCGACAAATAGAGGGGCGAGGTTAGAGAAATGTTACCGGGAATAAGGCGTTCGCAGCATTGCTGCTGCTACTGCTGCCGTTTGATGCTACTGCTGCGCGCGTTTTCGGTCATCTCCAGCGAACGGCGGTGGCTCCACTGCAGCACAGGGGTAGGGAAAGGGCGCACGAGTCTGGGGGTTAGGATTTTGATTATGGTTTTGGGGTTTTTTCCCCTCCTTTTCTTCTTTCTCGGGTTGATATATAGGTTCGACTGCTCTATTCCGAGCTTGGGGAGGGGTCGGGTTTAGTATGGGCTTTGGGGGGGGGGGGGGGGGTATTCTGCTGGGCTTGGTTTGGACTGTGAATGTTTTTAGTCTTTTGGCTTTATTTATCTATTTATATATTTTTTTCTTCTTTCTCTTTTTCTTTTCTAACTATATATATTATATCCATATATATATATATATATATATATATATATATATATATATATATATATATATATATATATATATATATATATATACATACATACACATATATTTTATATATAAAAACTCCAAAATCTAACTAAAATCTAAATGTTATCCTTATCTAGTGTAGAATCTATTATGGACACCTATGTAGTGCCCCGCTCCGCGAAGGTACTAGATAAACAGATTGATCGGATTGCTAGTTTTGCAACAGAAGACGATTGATCTGGGTGAGTGGACAAAGACTCATTTATGATTCGCTTGCGCCTAATAAGAATCTAAGTTTTTGAATTAAAGTCGTTGCTAATAACAAGATGGTAATCATTGAGTATGCTTGTAAGAGATTTCACATGTTGCTATGCTAAGAACAAGAAAAGAGTTAACATGTATGCTAAGAAGAAGAATTGTTGTATGCTAATAAGAAACGACATGATGCCTTGTTAAGAAATGAATGTTGCCTTGATCGATAAAATGTTGCCATGTTAAATCAATGAGATGATGGTGTGCTAAATTAGAGATGTGCCTCGAATGAATGAACTGTTGCCATGCTTAATAAGAAAAGAAAAGAGAATGTTTACATGTCCCTGAATAGAGTATGATTATTAAGAGTAGAGTTCATGCTTGTTGTTATCGTGCTTGCTTAAACAGAGATTATTTATTGTCCCCCAATTGTTGCTATAAAGAAAGAGATGTACAGAGAAGGCATATTGTGCTATTAAAAGAGATGATACGGCTTGTCCGTATAGAGAAAAGAGTAGAGCTATTGGCTCGATACATGAAAAAGAAGAAGATGAAAATGTTTACAAGTTGCTCGATTGATGCATGATAGTTTTATCTGATAGCTGTATTTGCATTGGTCTTGGACAACTTGTGCACAAGTATAGATCCTCACGACCGGTTCTGGGGCACCGGAGCCGTTCGGCCTAGGGGGGATAGAGTAACACCCTGCGGTAAAGAGACCAAGGGGTGTATAGAGTGTCCACTAGCGACGAGCTGAACCCAAGAGTCACAGCGGCTAAATCATGGGTTTTCCATAGACCATCATATAGATAAGTGTCGGTTGGTGAAGAGCTGAACCATGCGCACAATTGCTAGTATGTGTATTATCAGTACAAGCTGACCCTGAGCGTCACAACTACTGGTCTACGTATATATTAGTGCAGAGCTGAGCCTTGCGTCAACCAATCGAGTTGCATGAGTCGGCAAAAGAATGTTTTGCTGAAAGCTAACAATACAGAGACGAACAGAGAACAATGTTGGTTTTATCATGTTTATGCTAATCCTTGTCTTGTGCAGGAATGGACGGTCGGCTATGGTAAGAATCACTTAAAAATGATACATATGTATTGCTTAAGTCTTTGACATGAATTGCTTTCAGAGATTTGTCTATGCAATAAAATGCTATGTCCCCTTTAGAGAAGAGATATGATATCATGCTTATAATTTTCTCTATGAGTTGCTTGAACAGAGAAATGAATATGCTCATGAAACATGCTGCGTACTCCACAGAAATGAATAGTCCCTTGTATGCTTGACATGAAATGTAAAGAAATGAACTGTGGCTTTTCAAAGATGTTTTCAAAGAAAAAGAGATATAAACTGACTTTGTATGCATGGAATGAACATAGGTAAAAGTAGCAAGATCACATCACAAGAAAATATTTTCTCACTAAATGAACAGTGATCGTTTCAGAAGAATGTAGCCCTTTGTTCATAATTCACCAGTATGCGGATATACTGACCCACCATCAGTTTGCATGCAGGTGCAATATGCATCGAGAAGGATAGTCTGAAGCGATAGCCTGTGCCTCATCCTCAGGAGCCAGAAATCAAAAGAGATGCCAAGAGATGACATCTGTTGCAAGAGTTGGTTTCGTATATAAAGGGATGTAATGTATGGGAACGAGAACATTGTAATCTATAAAGTTCTGACTGTTCTAGCCTAAACCCTTGACTAATTAGTTGATGTCTTGATAGATGGGACTGACTGTTCTAGCCCGAACTTAACTGGGAATATCATTTAATAATGGACTAGACTGGGTATCTTGTCCTAGAAGTTTTTACATATTGTTTCAGTTGATAGGTTTTCTCTAGGAATCTTTCCCTTGAGCTATTGTGTATATATCTGTTCAATTCAGACATTTGATTTGTTCCCTGCAAATCGGTGAACTTGATATTAGACTGGGTTGATTTCATTTTTACAAATTCTGTTAAGTTCAGTATCATACATCAATAATTATAAATTTAGTTTCAAAGAAATTCCTTCTAAGACTGCTACCTAACTAGTACTTAGTTCCATCTTGCTAGAATTGAATGATAGTTGAGATGATAATTTGATTTTTGAAAGTTAGGACCAATATATGGAAGTGGCAGTTTACCTAAGGTTGATTTGTGTTTGATTGAGTTATGGTAGCTGGGTCCTGCCCTATGGAACCAAGTCCTATTTTATGGACTGATATCGTATCAGTCCAAAACCTGGGAAAGGATTGGTTTTTAGTATGGTTGAACTAATGTATAGATGGAACTGAACAGTAGTGTGGGTTACCTCAGTGTAGTTCAGAAATGAGACATCACAAGTAATGCATTTTGTAATACTTGAGCATGATGTCAAACTAAACTGATGGATATCAAGCAGTTTTAGTTGTTCACATTTCTGGATTTTAGTCTTTCCCTGCTTCAGTATAATGAACCTGTTAGCATCAAGTTGAGGTAGGTTGGACAGGTGACTCTTTGCATTTTTCCTGCTACTCGATTTTAGTTAATTTTCAGTTGAGGTAGAAGATTATGGACTGAGATTGATATTATATCAGTCCCTTATTCAGTCCTATTTATGGTGGAACTATTATATCAGTGATCATTAAATTAGGTTGTACAGTAACCAGAGGATGGGTGGCAAGATTTTGAAGATTATTTGGAATGATATGTGGATACATGTAGGACTGATATTGGGATTAGTTAGTCTGTTATGGAACATATGTACAGGGCTAATATCTGAATACCTATAGCTGGTATATTGGTCTATGTTAGAGACTATACAATGGTTGAACCTTAAGAGTATAGCAAGTGTTGGGTTAAGAGGTAATTTAAGACCAATGATTGGTTGAATTACAGTCCATAGGATATTTTTAAATATCTGAAACTGTGCAGTACATTATCTTAGTTTTCTTGGAAATGGAAAACCTAGATTGTATTGTGTCAATCCTACCTAAACTGAATCCTTGTAGACTGTCAACCCACTGTCAGTTAGATATCTATGTATGTAGTTACATTAGAGTATGGATATCCCAAGTCAATAATCAATTTAATTACTTTTTGACTAATCTTGTCTAAACAAATATTCAGTGTTACCTATGAATAATTGCATTATATATTAATGTTTTAGAGTGGACAATTAGACTCTGAAATTGTGAATTGAACCATTTGATTTGGGTTTTAAGTTCACTGTCTTGGTATACCTAAAACATTAATAAGTGCAAGTATAAGATGGGTGATAGAATGTTTCATGTTTTAAATCATAATTGGATTTTATCTTATTTTTAAAAGAGTTAGAGTTGGCTAGTTAAAACCAAAGATTTTGTTAGTGGCCTTTCTCGACTATATCTATCTATATTGTTAATTAATCAACTTGTACACATTATTAAATACAGGAGGATATCCAGTTTCCTTGATTACCTGTACTTTCTCGGAGCCAGGCAAGTACACTCTACGGTCTTGTACATTTCATTATATCATGTGCTTCCTTGATTGACACACTGCGATACGACATGTTTTTCTAGTGCTCATGTTCCTTGTTCTTATTACTTGTACCTGGGGAGGGGAAATATACTATTTATGTGACCAAACCCAAGAAACAACTCAGGTGTGTTTAGCTTAGACCCCGCATCGTGCACGTGGGTCCTAAGACGTACCATTCATGTGCTTTCATGTGCTTCATGTGCTTTCATGTGTTTACCAGCCGGTCACATACTTAGTTATATTTCAAATATTGTACACACATGTTCAGGAGATATATCATGTACTTAGTTCCTATGATTCCTGAGATACCATGTTCTTTCATATTCTTACATACCATGTTCTTTCATGTTCTTAGATACTATGTTCTTTCATGTGCTATACACCATGTTCTTCTTGTACTTTACATACCATGTTCCCTTGTACTTTCATATCATGATGTCTTGTTCATTACCTAGAACTGTACTTGCTCCGCTCCTGAATAGGATATGTTGCAGGTGAGTTGGAGGTGTAAAACCCCTAAATTTCTACTATTAAAATTTTTATAAAATTTGGTACCGATTTAAAATTTTTTGTATTGTACGTCACGTAATCGTATTTTACGTCGCGCACGAACTTTTATTTTTGCTCGACGAGTGCGAATATGTGCGAGCGTACATATTTTAGAAAAACAATTATTTTTTTTATTTTCTTACACTTTCAAAATATTATATAGAATTAGTATTCTTGCCATAAAAAGTCTATTATTTTTAGCAGTTATTAATAATAAAATTCTTCATGCAAAAAAATTTGTTTCATAAATATTTATTTATTTTAAATAATAATATATTTTCGAAATTTATTTATTATAGTATTTTTTGGAAAACATATTTTTGAAATATTTGTGACAGTTTAAATTTCGATTTGATTCCATGGATACATCTAAATAGTAAACTATCTATATTTTAAATTGATTTGATTTTAAACTAAAAGTATTTAATTTGATTTTAATTAGATTTGGATTTGGATTTGATTGCTTTTAATTTAAATTAGGACTTATCTATTATTGGGTTTAATTTACTCCTTGTCCATATCTAATTGGGAATTCCCACATCCTATAAATATAGGCAGGTACTCCTCCAACTTTTTATTCTTCCACAATTTTTCCACAAATTCCACAAGTGAGTGCCTCGTGTCGGTGTTCCATCCATCCTCAATGTGCGTGCCTCGTGTCCATGTCCCCGTCCCAATTCAATATCTTATTCCATTAGTTTTACAAATACATTTATTCTCAGTGTCGACAACCCTGACACGATCTAACAAATCCCTACCCTAACCCCGTCCAGCCCGATCTGTCTCCCGTCCATAACCCGACTCCTGCCATAGCCACCCCAGTCTCCACCATCGTCGACACCGCGCTATACCTCGTCGACACCACCCGGCCATCCCGCCGTTCCTCCCGACCAACAAACCCCTACCACTTCAGCAAACAACACCACAATGGTCATCCTCCTCTCCCGGCCAGACCCGATTTCGACCATCCCCATCACCACAACCCACTGTCACCATCCCCGCCACCGTCACTCCGGCCACCTTGGCCGAAGTGCAACCACCATCCTCCATCTTCCAACACCCAACCAACCGCCACCGGAAAAATGCCCAGCCAAACCACGGCCACCCCGAGCACAGCCCCGACCAACCCAAACCCGGCGTAACCATCGCCACCACCAGCAAGAATAGAGAATAGGAAAACCCAAATTAAAAACCCTAACCTAACCACTCACCTCCGGCGAGATCCGCCGCCCATGTCCGCCGCTGCCCCCACGCGCCGCCGTGGCCGCGTGCCTCCCGTGGCTACGTGCGCCTCCCCCGACCACGCGGAATCCCACGCCGGGTGACCCTCCGCCGGCGAGCCCCGCGCGAGACAACAGTCGCGCCGCCGCCGCGCTACTCCGGCTCCGCCGTGCGTGCGTTCCCCTCCGGCCTTCTCCGCCTTGCCCAGCGGGCCACGCCGCCGACTGAAACCCCGATTCACACTCCGCCGACCTCTGAACCCACTTCCTCCGACTTCCTCCGCCAGCCGAACCACCATACCCTCTCGAAACCCTCGCCCCGAATCTCCCCTCCGCCTGAGCACTTCCGGCGCCGCCTGCGCCATCTCCCTCCGCTCACCCCCTCTCGCTCGTCTCTCTCTCCCCCTCTTAGCTTCTCTCTCAATACTCTCTCTCCCCCTCTTTACTGATGGGGAAGCAGCTTCGATTTTTATGGGTTGTTCGGTTTATTTTTTTTTGTGTTTGTTTTGTCTCTTCTGATTTTTTCTTTCTTCTCTTTCTTTTCTCTCAACATCTCTTTCTCTCTCCACAATTCTTTTGGGAAGAGCACAGTCTTTTGAAGAACACTGTCTTCAATATATTCTTTTATGTTATTTTATCCTTCTTATTATTATTATCTTTATTATTATTACAGCTATTTTTGTGGTTTCATGGGTTGGTTTTATTGTCTCCTCTCGGGAAGAGAAAAGAGAGGAGGACTTCCACCGTTCACTTGGCCCAAGCAAATTGCAAAGGGAATTGGACATGGAAGATGTCTTATAAGCAGCTTCCTTTTCTTTTTTTATTATTAATATTTCTTTTGTTGTTTTGTTTTGTTTTATGTATTTATTATTATTCTCTTTTTTAATTCATTTTCATTTTGCTATTATTAGTATTATTATTTCAAGGTACTAATATTATTATTAATTATAATTCTAGTGTTATTTTTATTAGTAAGTATATGGTTCTTATTACATAAATATATTAAGTATTTTCTTCAGATTTTGTTAAAACAAAAATATTGTACTAAGCCTTGCCCTATATTTATTTTCAAAACTGGATTTCGAAGCCTATATATGTTATTATGTTATCATTATTGTATTTTAAATATACGACTTTTACCTAAATATATTATTTTCGTATTTTCTAAATTTTAGCCTATCTAAAAATTATTTTGAGATATAGTTTTCAACTATAAATAAATATTTTCTAAATTAATTATATGTATTTAATTATCCAAATTCTTCGTATTATCGATCCTTGTCCATGACTAATCTTAGATTCCTATTCCTCACCAAATCTGTACTTATCCCTGTCATCCCTAACCAAATTGACCGTCCTGGACCCAATAGAACCGACCATGTCACCACCCGTGGTTACCTTGTACAGTTGTTGCACCAAAGTCGCAGTTCATGCCATCATGATTTTCGCAGCACACCAGGCATCTTACTAGGCAAGACACCTTGCCATTTGTTGTTTAATTATTTTAGCTCATATTTCATACATGTTCATTATTTTCTTTATGCAAAATAAACTGCGATACATGGCATAACTGTTAAAATTTACTGTTCAATTTTCTGCTATGTACTATTTTCTTACACATTAAACCTAGATTTAAGGGACCACCTATGTGTGTTGCATTCATGGCCGTGACACGTTGTACCACGAAGTTGTGTATCGCATGTAGAACTCGGAAGTGCGTGATTGGCTGGCCACCAGTACGTACAAGCCGTGCGATAGGAATAACCGCTAATAGAGGTTGCATGCTAGTTTGACTTAGCGGTTATAGAGTTAGCATTGGGCGGGAAGAACATGATTGGAAGTTGACAACCACCCTATCTATCGTAGACTCGCTCGCTACTGAGGAACGATAGGTAGACTGTATGCTATAGACTCGTTCGATACTGAGGAATAGCATATGGTGTTGTGACTCGCTACTGAGGTACTGCATTGTTAATTTCTCGGGTAGTCATGCGACCATGAACTGTTCTTAAAACTGCATTCACTTAGAACGGTTAGGCTACCCTATCCGTTAGGTACGAGTACTTTTGGTTTAGGTACTTGTATCTGACCGTGACTTGGAACAATAACTTGTCGCGAATTAGTTCGTCACATCTTGTCCTTGTTTGGTTGTAGGTGTGACTTACTACTTCGATGAGAAGGTATTGAACCTTGTTGGGGTCCGGATACCAATCGGATTCTTAGCATGGAAAGATACGTCGCCGTGAATTAGTTTACCATCTCCTGTCCTTGTTTGGTTGGGGAAATGGTACGCTCGTTCAGTAGGTGCGTATTGGACTATGTTATAAATTCGATTGACTTATTTATTTGAGCAATATTTATTCAGTTTATATGGCATGCTATTATGTGTCTTGTTACGTCCCTCTGAGGACCTGGTTGTCTTGCCAGGTGTGTGCTATTGTCTTTCGCAGGTGCTTTAGCTCTAGTTATGATCCGCTCTATTTCTTCGAGGATGATTGCATTTGGATCGTCTTCGCTTCGCTCGCAACTCATTTCATTTTCCATGTATTTTATTTCCTTATTTTGTTGGTAGTAGACTTGTCTCCGCCCAACATATTGTATCAAGACAATTCTTTCTCATTATTTGACATCTTTATTTTATTTATTTTGTGTGGATGAGATTAGTTGTGGTTTTACTGCATTTTACAGCTTATGTATTTATACGAGACTTCCATATATTGGAGTATACTTCGTATGAATACAGCTGGCATGTCTACGTTCCTAGTCCTACGTATTTTGGGACTGGGGCGTTACATGTTTTTGTAGTGGCCCATGCAGGTCTAGATAAATTGTTTGGTTACTTTACCGTACCAAGCAAGCATGCGTATAGGATTAGAAGTCTAGGATCTCATCCATATACTTGACCTCTTTCCTTGATTTTTTCTACCGTTTGACTCATCAATTGCATCTTGCTTGCTTCCTTCCATCCCTATTCTTATCTTCCCTTCGTGCTCGCTAGAGATTGACCCTACTAGTTAGTTGTCCCAAAACACCATTAGTTTAATTCTTTAAGTTGGGTAGACTACCTTATGACCTAGCAACCCCTTTGACCTAGTGACCTATATTAGCAAGCTTATTTAGATCCTAAAATCTAGAGGACGTAACCCGTCTAGCCAACCAAGGACTTGGACAAGAAAACTATAGGACGACTGTATGACTTAGTATCATTCTGCCTTCTTTTAATCTTAACATCTCGTGCCTATATTTTTACTATCTAGACTAATGATGCTAATGTAGCCTAGTTTTTGCAAGCTCAAATCTTTATCAAGCTTGTTCATGACATATGTTATTGGAAGAATTCCCACTAACATAGCGTCTAATCAGAACCGGTACATGATGGTCTGATCAACCGAGTACACTTTGGTTCGCTTTTGCCTATTATTCTACGTGGAGGGGGATATAGCTAAACTTGTCCTCTAGAGTCCCATCCACGACTGCCTTGACAATTCCTTTAAAATTATTCGATCGTCTTTGAATCACATATTCGTATTCGATAACGCCTCCTTCGAACTCTATACTGCTTTCGCTCTCACCTATTTTAAGAGGACGAAAGCGTCATACTAGCACTCCCTCTAGCCCTCCTATCGGCTATGACCATTATCACTCTATGTTGCTACTCGTCCTTTCTCGGCCCTATCATGACCTTCCAATTCACTTAATATAGAAGTGAAATCTAATTCGTTCTCTAAAATCGTGCCCTCAAGAGACCATAACTTTAAGGCCTCTAATTTATTTTATTTTCTTAAACCCATACTATCCTTTATTGCGCGTCATCTTAAACACTTCCTTCTCGCGTTAATCCATGACTATCTTCGTCTTATTGAAATCACGACGCTAATGCAAATTTTCATTAAACGTCGTTCCTTTGTCTTGATTTGACTATGCTTCCTTATCGATACCCCCTTGTGCCTTTCACCCCCCTCCTAATTCTTAATTTCGAGGACGAAATTCTTTTAAGTTGGGTAGGATGTAAAATCCCTAAATTTCTACTATTAAAATTTTTATAAAATTTGGTACCGATTTAAAATTTTTTGTATTGTACGTCACGTAATCGTATTTTACGTCGCGCACGAACTTTTATTTTTGCTCGACGAGTGCGAATATGTGCGAGCGTACATATTTTAGAAAAACAATTATTTTTTTTATTTTCTTACACTTTCAAAATATTATATAGAATTAGTATTCTTGCCATAAAAAGTCTATTGTTTTTAGCAGTTATTAATAATAAAATTCTTCATGCAAAAATATTTGTTTCATAAATATTTATTTATTTTAAATAATACTATATTTTCAAAATTATTTAATATTAATATTTTATTATTCAAAAAGATTTATTATTCAAAAAGATTTATTATTTTCGAAATTTATTTATTATAGTATTTTTTGGAAAACATATTTTTGAAATATTTGTGACAGTTTAAATTTCGATTTGATTCCATGGATACATCTAAATAGTAAACTATCTATATTTTAAATTGATTTGATTTTAAACTAAAAGTATTTAATTTGATTTTAATTAGATTTGGATTTGGATTTGATTGCTTTTAATTTAAATTAGGACTTATCTATTATTGGGTTTAATTTACTCCTTGTCCATATCTAATTGGGAATTCCCACATCCTATAAATATAGGCAGGTACTCCTCCAACTTTTTATTCTTCCACAATTTTTCCACAAATTCCACAAGTGAGTGCCTCGTGTCGGTGTTCCATCCATCCTCAATGTGCGTGCCTCGTGTCCATGTCCCCGTCCCAATTCAATATCTTATTCCATTAGTTTTACAAATACATTTATTCTCAGTGTCGACAACCCCGACACGATCTAACAAATCCCTACCCTAACCCCGTCCAGCCCGATCCGTCTCCCGTCCATAACCCGACTCCTGCCATAGCCACCCCCGTCTCCACCATCGTCGACACCGCGCCATACCTCGTCGACACCACCCGGCCATCCCGCCGTTCCTCCCGACCAACAAACCCCTACCACTTCAGCAAACACCACCACCATGGTCATCCTCCTCTTCCGGCCAGACCCGATTACGACCATCCCCATCACCACAACCCACTGTCACCATCCCCTCCACCGTCACTCCGGCCACCTTGGCCGAAGTGCAACCACCATCCTCCATCTTCCAACACCCAACCAACTGCCACCAAAAAAATGCCCAACCAAACCACGGCCACCCCGAGCACAGCCCCGACCAACCCAAACCCGGCGTAACCATCGCCACCACCAGCAAGAATAGAGAATAGGAAAACCCAAATCAAAAACCCTAACCTAACCACTCACCTCCGGCGAGATCCGTCGCCCATGTCCGCCGCTGCCCCCACGCGCCGCCGTGGCCGCGTGCCTCCCGTGGCTATGTGCTCCTCCCCCGACCACGCGGAATCCCACGCCGGGTGACCCTCCGCCAGCGAGCCCCGCGCGAGACAACAGTCACGCCGCCGCCGCGCTACTCCGGCTCCGCCGCGCGTGCGTTCCCCTCCGGCCTTCTCCGCCTTGCCCAGCAGGCCACACCGCCGACTGAAACCCCGATCCACACTCCGCCGACCTCTGAACCCACTCCCTCCGACTTCCCCCGCCAGCCGAACCACCGCACCCTCTCGAAACCCTCGCCCCGAATCTCCCCTCCGCCTGAGCACTTCCGGCGCCGCCTGTGCCATCTCCCTCCGCTCACCCCCTCTCGCTCGTCTCTCTCTCCCCCTCTTAGCTTCTCTCTCAATACTCTCTCTCCCCCTCTTTACTGATGGGGAAGCAGCTTCGATTTTTATGGGTTGTTCGGTTTAATTTTTTTTTGTGTTTGTTTTGGCTCTTCTGATTTTTTCTTTCTTCTATTTCTTTTCTCTCAAAATCTCTTTCTCTCTCCACAATTCTTTTGGTAAGAGCACAGTCTTTTGAAGAACACTGTCTTCAATATATTCCTTTATGTTATTTTATCCTTCTTATTATTATTATCTTTATTATTATTACAGCTGTTTTTGTGGTTTCATGGGTTGGTTTTATTGTCTCCTCTCGGGAAGAGAGAAGAGAGGAGGACTTCCACCGTTCACTTGGCCCAAGCAAATTGCAAAGGGAATTGGACATGGAAGATGTCTTATAAGCAGCTTCCTTTTCTTTTTTTATTATTAATATTTCTTTTGTTGTTTTGTTTTGTTTTATGTATTTATTATTATTCTCTTTTTAAATTTATTTTCATTTTGCTATTATTAGTATTATTATTTCAAGGTACTAATATTATTATTAATTATAATTCTAGTATTATTTTTATTAGTAAGTATAAGGTTCTTATTACATAAATATATTAAGTATTTTCTTCAGATTTTGTTAAAACAAAAATATTGTACTAAGCCTTGCCCTATATTTATTTTCAAAACTGGATTTCGAAGCCTATATATGTTATTATGTTATCATTATTGTATTTTAAATATACGACTTTTACCTAAATATATTATTTTCGTATTTTCTAAATTTTAGCCTATCTAAAAATTATTTTGAGATATAGTTTTCAACTATAAATAAATATTTTCTAAATTAATTATATGTATTTAATTATCCAAATTCTTCGTATTATCGATCCTTGTCCATGACTAATCTTAGATTCCTATTCCTCACCAATTCTGTACTTCTCCCTGTCATCCCTAACCAAATTGACCGTCCTGGACCCAATGGAACCGACCGTGTCACCACCCGTGGTCACCTTGTACAGTTGTTGCACCAAAGTCGCAGTTCATGCCATCATGATTTTCGCAGCACACCAGGTATCTTACCAGGCAAGACACCTTGCCATTTGCTGTTTAATTATTTTAGCTCATATTTCATGCATGTTCATTATTTTCTTTATGCAAAATAAACTGCGATACATGGCATAACTGTTAAAATTTACTGTTCAGTTTTCTGCTATGTACTATTTTCTTATACATTAAACCTAGACTTAAGGGACCACCTATGTGTGTTGCATTCATGGCCGTGACACGTTGTACCACAAAGTTGTGTGTCGCATGTAGAACTCGGAAGTGCGTGATTGGCTGGCCACCAGTACGTACAAGCCGTGCGATAGGAATAACCGCTAATAGAGGTTGCATGCTAGTTTGACTTAGCGGTTATAGAGTTAGCATTGGACGGGAAGAACATGATTGGAAGTTGACTACCACCCTATCTATCGTAGACCCGCTCGCTACTGAGGAACGATAGATAGACTGTATGCTATAGACTCGCTCGATACTGAGGAATAGCATATGGTGTTGTGACTCGCTACTGAGGTACTGCATTGTTAATTTCTCGACTTGACTGGGTAGTCATGCGACCATGAACTGTTCTTAAAACTGTATTCACTTAGAACGGTTAGGCTACCCTATCCGTTAGGTACGAGTACTTTTGGTTTGGGTACTTGTATCTGACCGTGACTTGGAACAATAACTTGTCACGAATTAGTTCGTCACATCTTGTCCTTGTTTGGTTGTAGGTGTGACTTACTACTTCGATGAGAAGGTATTGAACCTTGTTGGGGTCCGGATACCATATCGGATTCTTAGCATGGAAAGATACGTCGTCGTGAATTAGTTTACCATCTCCTGTCCTTGTTTGGTTGGGGGGATGGTACGCTCGTTCAGTAGGTGCGTATTGGACTATGTTATAAATTCGATTGACTTATTTATTTGAGCAATATTTATTCAGTTTATATGGCATGCTATTATGTGTCTTGTTACGTCCCTCTGAGGACCTGGTTGTCTTGCCAGGTGTGTGCTATTGTCTTTTGCAGGTGCTTTAGCTCTAGTTGTGATCTGCTCTATTTCTTCGAGGATGATTGCATTTGGATCGTCTTCGCTTCGCTCGCTACTCATTTCATTTTCCATGTATTTTATTTCCTTATTTTGTTGGTAGTGGATTTGTCTCCGCCCAACATATTGTATCAAGACAATTCTTTCTTATTATATGACATCTTTATTTCATTTATTTTGTGTGGATGAGATTAGTTGTGGTTTTACTGCATTTTACAGCTTATGTATTTATACGAGGCTTCCATATATTGGAGTATACTTCGTATAAATACAGCTGGCATGTCTACGTTCTTAGTCCTACGTATTTTGGGACTGGGGCGTTACAGGAGGCCCTGTGCGATACTTATTATGGCTGCGAGCCAGTTGATGCAGGAGAGCTAGCTGGAGTTGCTCTTGACTTAGAGGCTGCAGAAGCCTAGAGCTTTACCATTAGCATTTACATTTTACCTTGTATTTGAGACTAGTAGACTCTATCTTTCATTTTACTGGAATGTAATAAATTCTGAGACTTGTACTTTACTCTGGGTTTGGAATACATTTATAGATGCTGTGATTTCATACTTGTTCATGTTTATCTAGTTAGATTTTCCTAGTTTGGTACAGCTTACTTCGTCGTGTCTAACGACGAAGGCTGGGCGTGTCCGACTCGTGTCCGATTATTCGGGAGCGGGTTGTGACATGTTTTTAGTGGTGGTCCATGCAGGACTATCCTAATGGTACCTAGGTCTTAGCGTACTATTGGAGGACTTGATTACACTAGGAAAACTTGATCACATCATAGGAAAATCGAAAAATAAGGGTATATCAGGTTTATCAGGTGCTTTGATATTATAAAAACATTGTTTATTAGGTTTTAGGATTTGTCAATCAACAGAGTTTTCTTTCTATTACAGGATGGTCACTATGAGGAAGACCGCGGATCAGCCCGGAGTTGCAGGCAGTTTCGGATTTGCAGGCTGTTCGGATCAGCCTGCACCAGACGTTCCAGCAAATCAGCTTCCACCACCGCCTCCGATATTTCTGCCGCTACCCTCGACGATGATGTTTGATAGCACTCAGGTAATGACGATGTTCCAGCAGTTTATGGAGGTCCAGAATCACTAGGCTGCGCAGTTCAGAGAGGCTCAGAGTCAGCAGGCCGCATAGTTCAGAGCGACCGTCGTGATACACTCAGGACTCGAGAGACGGCAGCACCGACACCAGTAGCACCTCCAGCACCATGAGCACCGAGACCAGGGACGGCCAAGGAATACCAGAATCTCTGCCCGATGGACTTCTGGGGCAACGAGGGGATCGTCTATGCAGACGAAAGGCTGGAGAATGCGGAGAGGACCTTGAAGATGGTACAGATTCCAGATAATCTTAAGGTGGAGGTGGCTAGCATACGACTCTTCGATTTGGCCAGAGCTTGGTACCGGGAGGAGCCCCAGTTGGCGGAGCACCGGGTGTCTTGGGCAGATTTCAAAACTCTGTTCAAGGAGAAATTTTTCTCTGATGTGGAGCGGGATGAGCTGAGGATGCAGTTCGAGACGCTGCAGCAGGGGACTATGACGGTTGCGCAGTACACTTCAGAGTTTACTAGGCTCAGCAGGTTCGCTGAGAACCTAGTCAGAGAACCGGAGGACAGAGCTTGGAGATTAAGAAGGGTCGCACCAGGGAGCTGCGACACGTGGTGGCGATTAGTCAGGCGACGACGTATGTGAGCATCCTCAAGATTGTTCAGGTGGTAGAGAAGGAAGCAGATCCAAGGCTGAAGAGGGACGGGGACATGGGCAGCAGCAGTTTCCAGGCACCAGCGAAGAGGGTCCAGACTCAGATTCAGGCGAGGCCACAGCAGCAGCAGCACCACCGTCCAGCCAGAGCTCCTGCACATCAGCATCAGAGACAGCATCTGGCGACTAGTTGTGCCTTTTGTCATCGCCCCGGACACCATATCGACGAGTGCTGCAAGAGGTTGGGACTTTGCCTCTTTTACGGATCAGATGCACATCAGATGAGGGACTGCACTCAGGCTACAGCTCGACTAGCAGGAGGACCCCGAGGAGTTGGAGGACCACCACATGTACCACCCAGAGCTCTACCAGCTGTACCACAGAGGGGACCGGCTTTACCCACTCAGCAGTAGCAGTTTGTACAGCATCAATAGAGGGGAGGACCGCAGCAGGGACGTGCTTACGTCATGGCTGCAGTTGAGGAGGACAAGGCAGTGCCAGATGTGATCACAGGTTCTATACTTTTACATTCATTTCCTACCATTGCATTGTTTGATTCTGGAGCCACACATAGCTTTGTATCATATGAGTTTCTGTATAGACACGGCTTCACACCCAAGCCCACTAGGAGGAACTGTCAGATTATGACAGGAGGAGGGGTAGTGCCAGTCAGTGAGATGGTGGATTGCCCTATCACTATTGCTGAGAGGGAGATTAGAGATCGGCTTCTAGTGATGCCATTGCCCGGATTTGATATAGTCCTCGGCATCGACTGGATGAGCGAGCAGTTTGCCGCAATAGACTGCCATAAAGGGAAGGTGATCTTCAGCCTGCCAGGAGTTCCACCGTTCAAGATCAGCAGGCGAGTTGCAGAGAGTCCAGAGGGAGTTTACTTCGGAGCTATTGCAGAGGACCAGGAGTTGCCGCATCCGCTGATTGCAGAGTATCTTGACGTCTTTCCCGAAGAGTTGCCAGGATTACCGCTAGATCGAGATGTGGAGTTCAGCATCGACCTAGTGCCCGGATCAGCGCCGAAGTCCCAGCATTGTTACAAGATCAACCCAAAAGAAGCTGCAGAGTTGAAGGCTCAGATTGATGAGTTAGAAGGCAAGGGTTTCATTCGGTCCAGTGCTTCACCCTGGGGAGCACCGGTACTCTTCGTGCCCAAGAAGGATAGGACTGTGAGGATGTGTATCGATTATCGTGCACTCAATAACATCACCATCAAGAATAAATACCCTTTGCCGCGGATTGATGAGCTGTTTGACCAGCTTAGTAGAGCAAAGGTCTTTTCCAAAATTGATCTTCGATCGGGATATCATCAGATGAAGGTTCGGGAGCAGGATATTCCGAAGACAGCTTTCAACACCCGATACGGCCAGTATGAGTTCTTGGTGATGCCGCTCGGACTCACCAATGCCCCAGCAGTATTTATGAACTTGATGAATAAAGTTTTTCACAAATATCTGGACAAGTTTGTCGTAGTCTTCATTGACGACATTCTGATCTATTCAAAGACCGAGGAGGAGCATGTGGAGCACCTGCGAATTATGTTAGAGATTCTGTGGAAGGAGAAGCTGTACGAGAAACTCTCGAAATGTGAGTTTTTCTTGGACAGAGTGGAGTTCCTAGGGCATGTGGTGACTTTAGAGGGGATTTCTGTAGATCCCAAGAAGATTGAAGCAGTAGAAGCATGGGCACCTCCCAAGTCAGTAGCTGAGATTCATAGTTTCCTGGGTCTAGTAGGATACTACAGGAAGTTCGTGAAGGATTTTGCCAGGATAGCAAAGCCGATGATCAAGCTTACGCGTAAGGACGAGGAGTTCATCTGGAACGACGCCTGCCAGTCAGCATTTGAAGAATTGAAGAGAAGACTCACGACAGCACCAGTTCTAGCTTTGCCATCTGGATCAGGAGGATTCGTCATCTACAGCGATGCTTCAGGGAAAGGATTGGGATGTGTGCTTGAGCAGAACAAGAGGGTTATAGCTTATGCTTCTAGACAGTTGAGGCTCCATGAGAAGAATTACCTCACACATGACTTGGAGCTTGCTGCAGTCATTTTTGCCTTGAAATTGTGGAAGCACTATTTGTATGGGGAGAGAGTGGACATCTTCACGGACCACAAAAGCCTGAAGTATGTTTTCACTCAGAAGGAGCTGAATATGAGGCAGCGCAGATGGCTGGAACTCATGAAGGATTTTGACATCAATCTACAGTACCACCCTGGGAAGGCGAATGTGGTGGCAGATGCTCTTAGTCGATATCCTGTTGCTATGTTTCTTACTATGGATCGGCATCTTCTAGATGACCTTGAGAGCCTTGGGATCGAGATTGTTCTACCAGAAGTATGAGGACAGCTGATGCACATGCAGATACAGTCAGGACTATTAGATAAGATCAAGGAGACCCAGTTTCTTGATGAGGGACTCTGATGTCTTAGAGCTCAGGCGAAGGCAGGATTGCTTGACGACTTCACCATTGCCGAGGACGGATCTTTGAGGCACGGGAACCAGTTTTGTGTGCCCAAGGATCTGCGGGAGGAAGTGATGCAGGAGGCCCACCAGTCGTAGTATTATATTCATCCTGGGTCTACCAAGATGTACAAGGATCTACAGGAATATGTTTGGTGGTATGGGATAAAGAGAGAGGTTGCCAGATTTGTTTCCAGATGCCTTGTGTGCCAGCAAGTCAAGGTGGAGCGCCAGAGACCAGCGGGATTACTCCAGCCTTTACCTATACCGGAATGGAAGTGGGAACACATCACCATGGACTTTGTCTCTGGATTATCGCGTACTCCCAGTGGTAAGGACGCTATTTGGGTGATCGTGGACAGACTGACGAAGTCTGCTCATTTCATTCCGTTCAAGGTCGGGCTGTCGACCGAGAAGCTTGCAGACCTCTACATACGGCAGATTGTGCGGATTCATAGAGTGCCAGTTAGCATTGTTTTAGACAGGGACAACCGCTTCACATCACACTTCTGGAGGAGTCTACAGCTGAGCTTGGGTTCGCAGTTGAAGTTCAGCACTGCTTATCATCCACAGACGGACGGACAGTTCGAGAGGACCATTCAGACACTGGAGGACATGCTGCGGGTTTGCGCACTTGATTTCAGCGGTTCGTGGGAGGATCATTTGCATCTAGTAGAGTTTGCCTATAACAACAGTTATCAAGCTAGCATCGAGATGACCCCGTTCGAGGCACTGTATGGGCGGAGATGTCGCACGCCTTTTATCTTGGGACGACGTTGGCGAGTGAGCTTTGCTTGGGCCAGAGATGGTGGTAGACTCAGCTGAGAAAGTCAGACTGATTAGAGAGCATCTCAGAGTTGTACAGGATCGGCAGAAGCACTGGGCGGACAATAGCAGACGGCCACTTGAGTTTACGGTTGGAGATAGAGTGTTCCTGAAGATCTCGCCGACTAGGGGTGTCATTCGATTTGGCAAAGGCGGGAAGCTCAGTCCGAGATACATCGGGCCCTTCGACGTGACAGCATGGATTGGCGAGGTGGCTTATCGACTAGCGCTTCCAGCTAGCCTAGAGGGAGTACACGGCATCTTCCACGTGTCCCAGCTTCGACGCTACATTCCGGACCCGAGCCATGTGGTGGATTATTCAGAGCTAGAGGTGGGTCTGAGTTTGACCTACGAGGAACAGCCAGTGGAGATCCTTGATCGTAGGAAGAAGTGCCTGCGGAACCAGACTATTCCACTCGTCAGCGTTATGTGGAGGCACCACTCTCCGGGAGAGTCCATATGGGAGCGCGAGGATGAGATGCGAGAGCGCTATCCCAGCTTGTTTGTCTGATTGTATTTTAATATTGAGAAATATTTTTTAAATACAATAAATGATTTGTGTTTGAACCTTCCTTGAAATTTTGCCTTGAAATTTGTTTTGTTGTCTCTCGAATTTCGAGGATGAAATTTTTTAAGGTGAGGAGATTTGTAACTCCGCCTCTCAGTTTTATATAAAATTTTAAAATCAATAATATTATATTTTTTCCTTGAATAAAATTTTATTTTATTATTTTTCCTCACTCCTTTGAGTGGGCTTTCCTTCTCAGCCTATTTTAAGCTGTTGAGTATTGTATTTAGTTAGTTTTATGTATAGCCATTCTTAGCCCATTAGTTAGGCCCATTCAAGCCTTAGTTTTTAGGTCATTTCAAACTTTAAACAGTTAGGAATGAGCTCTCCTCTATTTCGTCTGAGCTGAGAGCACATGGCTCTAACAACCCATACTTTTCCCTCCAATTTCCTTCTTCCTTTATGAAAATTTCCTAACGGCCTATTTAACAGTATTGATCATCATTTCTTCCCATTCTCCTCAGATCTAAACTCCTTCTTCTCTTCCAAATTGTACTCTCCATCCTCTTCTTTTCCTGAGATTAAATCCCCAAAAATTGAAGAATCGATCATGGCGAGAAGGAGTAACAAAGCAGTGGAGTTCTCAACTATCCACGCGCAGTGAGCAGAAGCATCCTCATCGTCGACTGAACGAAGGATCCAGAGCTCTTCGTCATGCTTGGTGAATTCTTCGATCCCTTCCTTCTCATCGACGAACTCTGGGTAAGCCAGATCATATCATTCTACTTTAATTTGATTTGTAAACATCGATTTTATCCTACCAATTTTCTCTTGTTTGATCAGATCTGGAATTGATAAACCAGTGACTGATTCAATTGATTCCTCTTCATCAATAAAAATCAATCGAAGTAATCGATCAATCGAATTATTATGGTTTTTAGAGGTTCGAATCACCACTGGATGATTGGGTGAACGATGATTGATAGTTGAATTGTCGATAGTTGTAAATTTTGCTTGTGTCTTCATTAGAGCTCCTGATTTGGTTGCGTGGACACCCATTCATTGAACTTTTGAGTCAGGTACCAAGGTGAGTATCCTGTCCTCATTCATTTGGATTCAGGTATTTGTGAACCTATTAGGACTGATTTTTCCTTTGTTAATTTGAGTCGTTAGTGTTCGATCTATTGCTACTAGGAGCTGGATCGAGTGTGGGGAGTAGCTCTTGCCATCTCATAAGACCAGGAACCATTGATCTGATTCTTCAGGTAACTGATTCGACTCTATGATTTTATGACTTATAATAGTTTGCATTCAACAGTAGGATCTTGATGGAGACTTATGCGATTTCAGTGAGAACTGACATGCATCAGTTCTTAATTTAAATGACTGTATCAATTACTGAGACAATTGGTTAACCTGTTTTATGGACTGAATTGATATAGAGCCCTGTTTCAGAGAAACTTACAAGTTGTATATCAAGTGCAGTCCCTTAAAACCTCCAGGAATATTGAGTCATGGTAAGAACAGAGTATAGGAAAATATCAGAATCAATGTAGAAATAATCCTGAGTTGGTATCAGTGATCTAGAATCATGGTTGGCTATACTGTTTGAGTTGTGACCAATTTGGTATTTTGAAATTGAGTATATCCATCTGTGGACCTTGTATCAGCTCATTGGACTGAACTTTAGGTAGTAACCTAAACCCTTGACTAATTAGTTGATGTCTTGATAGATGGGACTGACTGTTCTAGCCTGAACTTAACTGGGAATATCATTTAATGATGGACTAGACTGGGTATCTTGTCCTAGAAGTTTTTACATATTGTTTCAGTTGACAGGTTTTCTCTATGAATCTTTCCCTTGAGCTATTGTGTATATATCTGTTCAATTCAGACATTTGATTTGTTCCCTGCAAATCGGTGAACTTGATATTAGACTGGGTTGATTTTATTTTTACAAATTCAGTTGAGTTCAGTATCATACATCAATAATTATAAATTTAGTTTCAAAGAAATTCCTTCTAAGACTGCTACCTAACTAGTACTTAGTTCCATCTTGCTAGAATTAAATGATAGTTGAGATGACAATTTGATTTTTGAAAGTTATGACCAATATATGGAAGTGGCAGTTTACCTGAGGTTGATTTGTGTTTGATTGAGTTATGGTAGCTGGGTCCTGCCCTATGGAACCAAGTCATGTTTTATGGACTGATATTGTATCAGTCCTAAACCTGGGAAGGGATTGGTTTTTAGTATGGTTGAACTAATGTATAGATGGAACTGAACAGTAGTGTGGGTTGCCTCAGTGTAGTTCAGCAATGAGACATCACAAGTAATGCATTTTGTAATGCTTGAGCATGATGTCAAACTGAACTGATGGATATCAAGCAGTTTTAGTTGTTCACATTTCTGGATTTTAGTCTTTCCCTACTTCAGTATAATGAACCTGTTAGCATCAAGTTGAGGTAGGTTGGACAGGTGACTCTTTGCATTTTTCCTGCTACTCGATTTTAGTTAATTTCTAGTTGAGGTAGAAGATTATGGACTGAGATTGATATTATATCAGTCCCTTATTCAGTCCTATTTATGGTGGAACTATTGTATCAGTGATCATTAAATTAGGTTGTACAGTAACCAGAGGATGGGTGGCAAGATTTTGAAGATTATTTGGAATGATATGTGGATACATAAGGACTGATATTGGGATTAGTTAGTCTGTTATGGAACATATGTACAGGGCTAATATCTGAATACCTATAGCTGGTATATTGGTCTATGTTAGAGACTGTACAATGGTTGAACCTTAAGAGTATAGCAAGTGTTGGGTTAAGAGGTAATTTAAGACCAATGATTGGTTGAATTACAGTCCATAGGATATGTTTAAATACCTGAAACTGTGCAGTACATTATCTTAGTTTTCCTGGAAATGGAAAACCTAGATTGTATTGTGTCAATCCTACCTAAACTGAATCCTTGTAGACTGTCAACCCACTGTCAGTTAGATATCTATGTATGTAGTTACATTAGAGTATGGATATCCCAAGTCAATAATCAATTTAATTACTTTTTGACTAATCTTGTCTAAACAAATATTCAGTGTTACCTATGAATAATTGCATTATATATTAATGTTTAAGAGTGGACAATTGGACTCTGAAATTATGAATTGAACCATTTGATTTGGGTTTCAAGTTCACTGTCTTGGTATACCTAAAACATTAATAAGTGCAAGTATAAGATGGGTGATAGAATGCTTCATGTTTTAAATCATAATTGGATTTTATCTTATTTTTAAAGGAGTTAGAGTTGGCTAGTTAAAACCAAAGATTTTGTTAGTGGCCTTTCTAGACTATATCTATCTATATTGTTAATTAATCAACTTGTACACATTATTAAATACAGGAGGATATCCAGTTTCCTTGATTACCTGTACTTTCCCGGAGCCAGGCAAGTACACTCTACGGTCTTGTACATTTCATTATATCATGTGCTTCCTTGATTGACACACTGCGATACGACATGTTTTTCTAGTGCTCATGTTCCTTGTTCTTATTACTTGTACCTGGGGAGGGGAAATATAATATTTATGTGACCAAACCCAAGAAATAACTCATGTATGTTTAGCTTAGACCCCGCATCGTACACGCGGGTCCTAAGCCGTACCATTCATGTGCTTTCATGTGCTTCATGTACTTTCATGTGTTTACCCCTAGCCGGTCACATACTTAGTTATATTTCAAATATTGTACACACATGTTCAGGAGATATATCATGTACTTAGTTCCTATGATTCCTGAGATACCATGTTCTTTCATGTTCTTACATACCATGTTCTTTCATGTTCTTAGATACCATGTTCTTTCATGTGCTTATACACCATGTTCTTCTTGTACTTTACATACCATGTTCGCTTGTACTTTCATATCATGATGTCTTGTTCATTACCTAGAACTGTACTTGCTCCGCTCCTGAATAGGATATGTTGCAGGTGAGTTGGAGGCCCTGTGCGACACTTATTATGGCCGCGAGCCAGTTGATGCAGGAGAGCTAGCTGGAGTTGCTCTTGACTTAGAGGCTGCAGAAGCCTAGAGCTTTACCATTAGCATTTATATTTTACCTTGTATTTGAGACTAGTAGACTCTATCTTTCATTTTGCTGGAATGTAATAAATTCTGAGACTTGTACTTTACTCTGGGTTTGGAATACATTTATAGTTGCTGTGATTTCATACATGTTCATGTTTATCTGGTTAGATTTCCCTAGTTTGGTACAGCTTACTTCGTCGTGTCTAACGACGAAGGCTGGGCGTGTCCGACTCATGTCCGATTATTTAGGCGCGGGTCGTGACACGTTGTTTTTGTGCCTTCACCCTTAACATGTACATATAAGTTGAGAAATCATATTTAGGTCATAGAAAATCCCAAAATAGCCCAACATCATCATGTACGTCTAAATCTGATCACAACACTATTTGATGCAGATTGTGCCCACATTGTGTTGATTCGTCGACAGACCTTCCCAAACCGAATTTAGATCGAATTTGGTTGGGTTAAGCCCAACAAATTATGTGAGAAATTGGTAAAGTTCAGACAGAATTCGGTTGAACCGAATTTGGTCAGTTTTCTCCCCCTATGTCATTTTACGATGTCCAGACTGTCCTTTAGCACCTCAAATTTAGGCTATACCCAACACAATAATTTTATTTGAAAGAGGAAAATGTTGAAAGGAAGAAAATGTTGCAAGAGAGGACCATGTAACAGGAGTTTGGGTATTTTAATTTTTTTGTTGTTCCTTAATATTTTTTAAAGAATAATTTGGACATAAAAATGATTATATTTTTTTTTAAATTTGATAGTTGTTGGGAACGAAGCGCGGAAACCGTTCCCCCAAACCAGAAAGTCCTGCGAGAGAACCGAACGAAAGCACACAAACCAAAAAATGCCAAACACAATCGCAGACATAAAGATTTTTGACGTGGAAAACCCTTACGGAAAAAATCACGGGACGATCGGAGTCCAACCCTGAAGAACCTCCACTAATGGAATAAAGAGAATACACCCTCTACAAGCTCCTCCCGATCCAACACGGATCACCACAACTCACTTGAAAGAAGAAATTTTTTGATTGCGGACTCCGAAGAACAAGAGATGCCGAAAAATTATTCGAAGCAATCTCTCCTTCACAATAGTCCTTAATCATCTCTCTCTCTCTCTCTCTCTTAAAGATTGTAAAGCACTCTTGTTTTGAGATGAGTTTACAACTAGCATGCATCACCCTTTTATAAGCCCTTGGTAATCCATACATGGAAGGTCAATATATATGGAAACTTCCAATATGCATCAATCATATATTTAATGAAAATCTAATCATAATTGGCTTACCATAATTGGAAGCCTAATTATATGGAAAGCTACTATATGAAGGGTCCAATCATAAATATATGATCAAAGTAAACATGAAAATCCAATCATATATCTTCTTACCATATATGTTCTAAAATAGGATCCATGCACTCCCCGAGCTTCTCCGACACGCGGATGGCGCTCGTCGTTCTCCGAGGTATTCTCCACATAGGTTGGGAACCCCATCCACTCCAACAAATCTTCCCCTTCACAACTTGGTGGAGGAACTTGTCATCCCGATGATCCGCCTGCAGCACTCAAACTTCCCCCTTGGTAGAACCTTCGTGAGCATGTCCGCTCCATTGTCATCAGTATGGACCTTCTCAAGCATCGCATCCTTCTTCTCAACCACATCTCGTATCCAATGATACCGAGTCTCAATGTGCTTGGACCGACTATGAAATATCTGATTCTTCACAAGGTGAATGGCACTCTGGCTATCGCAAAGCAAAGTATACTGCTCTTGCTTTAGCCCCATTTCCTGTAACAACTTTTTCATCCACAACAACTCCTTGCAAGCCTCCGTCGCCTTAATGTACTCTGCCTCTATCGTCAACAAGGTAACACACTTCTGCAACCGCGACTGCCACGATACCGCTCCTCTAGCAAACATCATCACATAGCCCGAAGTCGATCGACTCGTGTCTATATCTCCAGCCATATCATCGTCGTTATACCCAACCAGCTTCGGCTCATCACCACCAAAAGAAAGTCTCCAATCAGTAGTTCCCTGAAGGTATCATAGAATACACTTGACCGCACTCCAATGTACCCTTCCAGGATTTGAAAGGTACCTGCTAACTGTGCTAACTGCATAAGCGATATCTGGCCTCGTACACACCATAGCATATATAAGGCTTCCCACAGCTGAGGCATATGGAACCCGCTCCATATCTTCTTTTTTGTTCTCGGTAGATGGACACGGCTCCTTAGTGAACTTAAAGTGAGCCGCAAGGGGACAACTCACTTTCTTCGACCCGTCCATCCCGAAACGCTGAAGTACCCGATGAATGTACTTCTTTTGGGAGAAGTGTAGCAGCTTGGACTCTCTCTCTCTCGGCTGATCTCTAACCCAAGAATAATCTTTGTCGTACCCAAATCCTTCATAAAGAAGACCACGCCCAGTTGGCGCTTCAACTCCGCTATCCTAGTGGCATTCCGACCCACTAATAGCATGTCATCAACATAGAGCAATAAAATGATAAAATCATCCTCGGCAAAGTACCTCACAAATACGTAATGGTCTGATGTCGTCTGTGCATAACCATGCGCCCCCATAAACGACTCGAACTTCCTGTACCACTGCCTCGGAGCCTGCTTCAGACCATACAAGCTCTTTCTCAACCGACAGACCAAATGTGACTTGTCCTTCTCACAGAATCCCTCTGGCTACTCCATGTATAACTCCTCCTCAAGATTACCGTAGAGGAATGCCGTCTTCACGTCCATCTATTCGACCTCCAAGTCGAAACTGGCTGCCAATGCTAGCACGACCCGAATAGACGACTGTTTGACGACTGGCGAAAAGATCTTATCATAATCTACGCCTTTCTGCTGAACGTAGCCTTTAACTACCAGCCTCGCTTTGTATCGAGGGCGAGTAGCATCATCCGTCTGCTTCACTCTAAATACACATCGATTCTTCAAAGTCTTCTTGTCCTTTGGCAACCGCACCAGCACATAAGTGGAATTGGCGTGTAAGGAACTCATCTCCTCCTGCATAGCCTGCATCCACTCCTGCCTGTGTTCTTCTTCCATAGCCTCTGCAAAGCTTTCAGGCTCTCCTCCGTCAGTCAATAGCACATACTCACCCGACGAGTATCTCGTAGATGGTTGACGCTCTTTGTCGCTCCTTCTCAGTGGAGCTACTGGTGCTGGCTGTATACCAACAGCCTCCTCCTCTTCAGGAACTGCCTCCCCGGCATGCTCATCCTCCTTAGGGACACCCTGACCACCATCAGCAGGCTGATGATCAAGGTTGGGAGCAACTCCATGTACTGGCTCCCCCATAATTGGATCCTCTGCAATGTCCTCTGGAAATTGCTCGAAGCAAAATGACTCAGGCAATTCCTCAGCCTCAAAAGGCGTCTCGGAATCTTGAGTGTTGGTCATGGTCTGATCCTCGACGAATACCACGTCCCTGCTTCTGTAGAGCTTTCTTCCCACCGGGTCGTAGAGTCTATAGCCAAACTCATCCCGACCGTAGCCGACAAAGACACATCGCCTCGTCTTCGGCTCAAGTTTGGACCTCTTGTCCTTCGGTAATTGTACGAAGGCCTTACAGCCAAACACTCGCAGATGCTTGTATGACGGCTCTTTGTCGTACCATACTTTGTCAGGCACATCACCCTACAAAGGAGCACTAGGAGATAAATTAATAACATAAGCACCTGTGAGAAGAGCCTCACCCCAATCACGTCCGATAAGTTTGCTTCTGACAGCAAATACCGTACCCTCTTCATCAGTGCCCTGTTCATGCGCTCCGCTACACCATTGAGCTGAGGTGTCTTGGACGGAGTCTTTTGGTGTCGTATCCCTTGCTCTCTGTAATAAGCATCAAAGGGACCAATGTATTCGCCGCCGTTGTTAGACCGAACACACAATAACTTCTTGCCCGTCTCTCTTTCAACAGAGGCCTGAAACTCTTTGAAAGTAGGCAACACCTGATCCTTGGTCTTTAAGACATAGACCTAAACCTTCCTGGAACAGTCATCAATAAAAGTTACAAAGTAAGACGCACTACCAATAGATTTTACCTTCAAAGGACCGCAGACATCCGAGTGAATCAACTCGAGCAACGTCGGCTTCCTTGAACTTGGATGACTTTGGAAAGATACCATATTTTGCTTCCCAGTTAAGCAGTGCGTGCACTTCTCCAACTTTGTAGATTTGAGCCCTGGAATCAACTTCCTGTTCACCAAGTAGCTCATTCCCTTCTCGCGGATATGGCCGAGCTGCCTGTGCCACAACTCGGTAGACGCAACACTGACGGTGTTCACCTCCTGTGCTCCCTGTGCGCTCCCCTCCATATAGTAGAGACCGGACTTCTTGCTTCCTCTGGCAATCACCATCGAACCTCTGGAAAGCTTCTACTGACTATTTCCGAAGAGACTGAAGAATCCCTCGTCATCCAACCTTCCAACCGACACCAGGTTGAAATTGATGTCAGGGACATGACGAACATCTTTGAGAACAAGAACTACACCCGTCTTCGTTCTCAAATGTACATCTCCAACGGCAACCGTCTTCGATACATCTCTATTGCCCATCTTCAACACTCCACAGTCGTCTGTCATGTAAGTGGCAAATAGTGCCCTGTTGTGAGATACATGCGCTGAAGCCCCTAAGTCCACCAGCCAAGAATTATCATCGCAGGCGAGGTTTGTGATAACCTCATCACCTACGACGATCATATCGCCTCCATGTATCGAGGCTGCCGCTGTAGTGTTCTCATCTTGCTTCCCCTTGTCGCCCTTCTTCTCTCTCTTCCAAGCGAAACAGTTCCGCTTGATGTGGCCCTTCTTGCCACAGTGGTAACACTCCGAGTCCTCCTACCGACCCTTGGACTTTCCCCTGCTCTTGTCTCTCCCACCACCTGGACCCCTGCTTTTGTCCCTTCCGTGGCTCTCTGAAACCAATGCCTCTGAGTGGTGGGATGTGGATGAAGTGCCCTGAGAACGTCTCTGCATCTCTTCATTCAGCACCCCGCTCTTGGCAAACTCCTGACTGACCACGCCTTCTGGAGCAGCAGCGATCATAGATACTGGCACGGTCAGCAAATCCTTCTTGACGAACAACAAATCCTTCATCTTGCTCCGTCAATAATGGTAGTTGGTACCGTTCAGGTTCACCATGCGCACCGGCTTCGCGTCCATCTCTGCTTTCTGGTTTGATTGTCAACACCTGACACTTCTTTGAACCCAAAGCTCTGATACCACTATGTTGGGAACGAAGCACAGAAACCGTTCTCCCAAACCAGAAAGTTCTGCGAGAGAACCGAGCAAAAGCACACAAACCAAAAAATGCCAAACACAATCGCAGACACAAAGATTTTTGACGTGGAAAACCCTTACGGAAAAAACCACGGGACGATCGGAGTCCAACCCTGAAGAAACTCCACTAATGGAATAAAGAGAATACATCCTCTACAAGCTCCTCTCGATCCAACACGGATCACCACAACTCACTTGAAAGAAATTTTTTTTTGATTGCGGACTCCGAAGAACAAGAGATGCCGAAAAATTATTCGAAGCAATCTCTCCTTCACAATAGTCCTTAATCCTCTCTCTCTCTCAAAGATTGTAAAGCACTCTTGTTTTGAGATGAGTTTACAACTAGCATGCATCACCCTTTTATAAGCCCTTGGTAATCCATACATGAAAGGCCAATATATATGAAAATTTTCAATATGCATCAATCATATATTTAATGGAAATCCAATCATAATTGGCTTGCCATAATTGGAAGCCCAATTATATGGAAAGCTACTATATGAAGGGTCCAATCATAAATATATGATGAAAGTAAATATGGAAATTCAATCATATATTTTCTTACCATATATGTTCCAAAATAGGATCCATGTACTCCCCGAGCTTCTCCGACACACGGATGACGTTCGTCGCTCTCCGGGGTATTTTTCACATAGGTTGGGAACCCCACCCACTCCAACAATAGTCCATATTACTTTGTGTGCCTCAATTAATTTCTATTTTTTTTAATATTTATAAAGTCATTTTATTAAGACTTGAGTCCGGTTTAACTGTTGTATACCGGTCGTATACTTTCTAAGAGACGGAGCACTTGGACCTTGTCTATGCAAGAGGAACCCATGACTTTCTGTTATTTGTATGTATTATATGCAAGTCATTCCACGTCATACCAAACAAGTCCAGCAGCAGACAAGGACTATTTGACTATTTCTAAATTCTTGTTATTAGACTCTCTCTCTCTCTACCCAGTGACCTCGACGTAACTATAAATTCCTCGCACTTTCCGAAACCAAAGGAACCAAGCACTCACACTTGAGTCACTCTCTCTCTCTTCAGCAGTCAGCAATTATAGTGCCATCACCGATTCTTGTTGTTGAATCTTCATTCCTAATCCAATCCAATCCCAGCTGGCTACCCCTAATCTCACCTGCTGGCACAAACCGTGTGTTTCCCCCACATCCATTCAAATATAAAACCCACCCACCCCCTACCTCCTCACTCCAACTCAGAACTCAAATCTTTCTCCTTCCCTCATTCTCCAACATAACAACAGCACAAAATTACTTCACAATGGACACTCTCAGCAGCGGCGACTCGGACCCCACCGTACGGCGCTCGGCCTCGGACGAGGAGGCCTACATGACGGTATCGTCCGCCCCGCCGAAGCGCCGGGCGGGCAGGACCAAGTTCCGCGAGACGCGGCACCCGGTCTACAAGGGCGTGCGCCGCCGCAGCTCCGACCGTTGGGTCTGCGAGGTCCGCGAGCCAAACAAGAAGTCCAGGATATGGCTCGGCACGTTCCCTACCGCGGAGATGGCCGCGAGGGCGCACGACGTGGCCGCCATTGCGCTGCGCGGACGCTCGGCTTGCCTCAACTTTGCGGACTCTGCCTGGCTGCTTCCCGTACCCGAGTCTTCCCGTCCCAGGGATATACAGAAGGCCGCGGCCAAGATAGTGGACAGATTTGGGTGTACGGAGACGATGTCCACGGACAATGCTGACGACGCTAACTCCCGGAACGCACGGGAGAAGGAGAATGTGGTTGCACAGGAGCCGTCTAGTTCGTCGGTAGGCGAAGGGTTCTTTATCGACGACGGGTTGAATTTGGGAATGGAGGGCTACTTCGACATGGCGCAGGGGATGCTGATCGATCCGCCGCCGCCGATGATGATGTCGATGGACACGGAAGCAGAGGGCTATGATGCAGGGGAGATGTCGCTGTGGAGCTACTCCATTTGAAGCTCTGCGGCTGGCTGGTACTGAAAAAAGTTTGTGGATATAAGTTGTAGTTATTAGCTGAGATGGATTTGAGTGGAGATATATGCATGGAGAATGTAATTTGAGTGAAATAAGTAATCAGCAAAAATAATGTTGTAAGACAGTAACCATTTGCCTTTTATGTAATGGTAATCAACGGTATGCAATTTATCATTTCGAAATTGCTGTATGGCTAGCTTAGTACTAGCTCACTACTAGCAAATGCTGATGTGACAGACAAGGGTAACCAAGTTTGCAGGTTTAGCTGGTTAACATTAACATTAAAATTAACATTACATTAATATTAAAATTAACATTAATATTAACATTAACATTAAAACTAAAATTAATATTAACATTAAATTTAAATTAGCATTAACATTAACATTAAAATTAATATTAAAATTAATATTAACTCCAAATTAACATGAATATTAATATTATTATTAACATTAATTACTATTAATATTAATTTTAATATTAACATTAATATTAAAATTAATATTAACATTAAATTAAAATTAGCATTATCATTAACATTAACAATAAAAAATTTGGGTAATTAATTTTTTGGGTTAAAATATGACATGTCAGCTGCCATGTCACTTCCCATGTCAGATGCCACATAATGGGAGATTTTTGGCATCCAAATTTTTTGGGAGGCAATTAACATAAGAAAAATGTTTAAAGAATATTTTTCAAAAGCTGTTGACCAGCTAAACCTGTAAACTTGATTACCTCTCTCCGCCACATCAGCATTTGCTAGTAGTAAGTTAGTACTAAGCTAGCCATACAACAAGATTGTTATCCTTTTATACATTACTTTTTTTTTACCTACATTATATTTCGTTATTTGGGGATATGCTTGAGACAACGTTGCTGTGTATGTTTGGTCAGGATTTTTTTTTTTTTTTTTTGGCTAAGAAATATTTCATTTATCATTTATGAAACAGTGGAACGAAGATTGGCCAGGTTGATATTAACCAATGTACATGATTGTGGTTCATTATACAAACATATCATAGAATCTTGATTGAGAGGTAAAGGATAAGAAGCAATTGATGGGCTACCATATTAGCGTTTCTGGGGACGTAGTTGAAGGATATACCATTGTTAGTCCGACGAGCTTCGCGTCCCTCTTCAATGGCATGGCGAGCTCTACAGAGAATGTCATGATCTGCGTAGTTGATAGCATCTAGAAGGAGTTCATGATCTGCGTGGTTGATAGCATCTAGAAGGACTTTGCAATCGCCTTCAATCATAACTTTGTTGATATTTCTCGTCAGGAATTTGTCTTGATGGCATTGGAAAGTACGACAGTTACTTGAAGATTTTTTTTTTTTTCCGGGTGTGCCCGGCCGATTCGGTAAGAAAAACACAGGCTAGGTCTGGCCTATGTGAAAGCCTAACGAGCGTCGTTTTTCTTCTTTCGGCTATAGTTATCAAACTCGGGCAGGACCGAATAGTTGGTGGGTTGATTGCTGATCCAGTCCGAGTCTAATATTCAATTGTTTTGCTATCAGCCCACATAAAAGCCGGTCAACCCGGCCGGTTTAGCATAAAAACTGTCCAAACAAAAGAGAAAATACCCATGTCACCCAACTTCGGAAGAACTTGAACCTATAGAGGCCAATTCTTTCAGCCAACTTTGAGAGGCCATTAACTTCAACAAACTTTGGAGGAAAGTTTATAGAGGATTTCAGCCCACTATGGAATACATACTCAAAGCTATCTCAAATGATTA